>JBBAXF010000068.1:293411-408708 GCA_037837765.1 Delichon dasypus | reverse complement strand
GGCTGCCGCTGCGGCGCCGTTTGAGGGGGGTGGGCAGCTCCTCGGGGGGGGGCGGGGGGGGGCTGGGCGGGGGGGAGGGGCTGCCCCGCGGGGGGGTCGGGGGGGGCCGCCCCCCTCTTCAGCTGCGCCCCCCCCCTTTTGGCCGGGAACGTCCTTTTCTGGGGAGGGGGGAGGGGAGTTGGGATAAGGGGGGGCGGGATTGGGGGGGGTGGAGGGGCATCACCCCACCCCCACCCCCGTTCCCAGTGCTCCCAGTAAGGCCTGGGCCCGTTCCCAGTGCTCCCAGTGCCCCCCCCCCCCAATTCCCCCCCATGATCCTCTCAGCTCCCCCCCTGCCAATTATTCCCAAAATTCCCTCCCAAAATGCCCCCAAATCCACCCAAAATCCCCTCAAAACCTCCCCAAATCCCCTCCCCAGCCCCCTCTCTAACCCCAAAATCCCCCCAAAATCCTCCCCAGCCCCTTTAAGACCCCCAATTTTTCCCCAAAGATCCCCAA
This sequence comes from Delichon dasypus, assembly GCA_037837765.1. Lineage (NCBI taxonomy): Eukaryota > Metazoa > Chordata > Aves > Passeriformes > Hirundinidae > Delichon > Delichon dasypus. Next base: position 408,210 of record JBBAXF010000068.1, on the reverse strand, counting down.
AATCTCTCCCATCCCCTTTAAATTCCTCTCAAATTCCCCCCAAAATCCCCTCCCCAGCCCCTCCAACCCCGAATTTCCCCCAAACACCCCCAAAATCTTTCCCGACCCGTTTAACACCCCCCAATCCTCCTTGAACACCTCCAAAATGCCCCCCAAAATCCCCTCTAACCCCCCAGGCCCCCCCAGGCGCCCCCCCCTCACCTCGGGGTGCAGCAGGCTCCAGACCTGCTGGAGGGGGGGCAGGGCCCGAGCCCGGGGGGGGGACACGGGACCCGGGGGGAGACTCCAGAGCTGGGCCTGGGGACACGGGGACACGTCAGGGACAGCGTGGGGACACCCAGGGGGACACGGGGACACCCACGGGGACATGGGGACACCCCTGGGGACACGGGGACACGTCAGGGACAGCTCGGGGACACCCAGGGGGACATGGGGACACCCCCCAGGGACATGGGGACACCCCTGGGGACACGGGGACACCTCAGGGACAGCGTGGGGACACCCACGGGGACATGGGGACACCCCAGGGACACCCCCAGGGAGATTGGGGACACCTCAGGGACAGCTTGGGGACACCCACGGGCACATGGGGACACCCCAGGGACACCCCAGGGAGATTGGGGACACCTCAGGGACAGCTTGGGGACACCCAGGGGGACATGGGGACACCCACGGGGACATGGGGACACCCCAGGGACACCCCCAGGGAGATTGGGGACACCTCAGGGACAGCTCGGGGACACCCACGGGCACATGGGGACACCCACGGGGACATGGGGACACCCCCGGGGTCACCCCCAGGGAGATTGGGGACACCTCAGGGACAGCTTGGGGACACCCACGGGGTCATGGGGACACCCCCGTGGTCACCCCCAGGGAGACTGGGGACACCTCAGGGACACCCCTGGGGACATGGGGACATCCCCAGAGATGTGGGGACAACCCCAGGGACACCCCAGGGACACGGGGACTCCTCAGGGACAGCTTGGGGACACCCACGGGGACATGGGGACACCCCCCAGGGACATGGGGACACCCCCGGGGTCACCCCCAGGGAGATTGGGGACACCTCGGGGACACCCCAGGGACACCCACGGGGACCTGGAGACACCTCAGGGACAGCTTGGGGACACCCAGGACACCTCAGGGACACGGGGACACCCCCCAGGGACATGGGGACACCCCCAGGGAGACTGGGGACACCTCAGGGACACCCCTGGGGACATGGGGACATCCCCAGAGATGTGGGGACAACCCCAGGGACACGGGGACACCTCAGGGACAGCTTGGGGACACCCCCCAGGGACATGGGGACACCCCCCAGGGACATGGGGACACCCCAGGGACACCCCCAGGGACATGGGGACACCCCAAGGGACACCCCGGGGTCACCCATGGGGGGATAGGGACACCTCAGGTTGACACAGGGACACCTCCAGTGTCACCCCCAGGGACACAGGGACATCCTGGGGTCACCCCAAGGGACACAGGGTCACCCATGGGGGGATAGGGACACCTCTGGGTGACACGGGGACACCTCCAGTGTCACCCTCAGGGACACCCCGGGGTCCCGCAGCGATGGGAAACGTCCCCATTGTCACCCCTGGGAACGACGTCACTCCCCGCCACCGTCACCCACTGGCACCACAGACGTCCCCAGCAGCGCCACAACCGCGGTGGCACCTCCCAGTGTCCCCCCAGTGTCCCTCCAGTGTCCCCGCAGTGTCCCCACCTGCTGCAGGCGCCCGATGCGGGCGGCGATGTCCCCGCGGTGGCCGCCGATGACGTCCCCGCCGTGGCGGTGGCCCATGTCCCCATGGCGGTGGCCCATGTCCCCCGGGCGGTGGTGGTGGCCGATGTCCCCGGGGCGGTGGCCGACGTCCCCAGGGCGATGGTGGCCCATGTCCCCGGGTCGGTGGCCCATGTCCCCGGGGCGGTGGTGGCCGATGTCCCCGGGGCGGTGGTGGCCGATGTCCCCGGGGCGGTGGCCGATGTCCCCGGGTCGGTGGTGGCCGATGTCCCCGGGGCGGTGGCCGCGGTGACGCCCGTGGTGGCAGCTCGGTGGCTCCTCCAGCTCGGCGGTGGCCTCGGGCCCGGGGGGGTCCCAGGGCTGCAGCGCCCGGACACAGCCCTGGAGGGGGTCCAGGGGGGCCCGGGGGGGGGCTCTGGGGGGACAGGGGGGACATGGGGACATCTGGGGGGGGTCCTGCCCCATAGGGACCCCCAAACACAGCCCTGGAGGGGGTTCGGGGGGGGCTCTGGGGGGACAGGGGTGACATGGGGACATCTGGGGGGTCCTGCCCCATAGGGACCCCCCAAACACAGCCCTGGAGGGGGTCCAGGAGGTGACATGGGGACATCTGGGGGGGGGTCCTGCCCCATAGAGACCCCCCAAACACAGCCCTGGAGGGGGTCCAGGGGGGCCCCGGGGGGGGGCTCTGGGGGGACAGGGGTGACATGGGGACATCTGGGGGGGGTCCTGCCCCATAGGGACCCCCCAAAATGGGGATTTGGGAGGGCTCAGCCCATAGGGACCCCCCAAACACAGCCCTGGAGGGGGTCCAGGAGGTGACATGGGGACATCTGGGGGGGTCCTGCCCCATAGAGACCCCCCAAACACAGCCCTGGAGGGGGTCCAGGGGGGCCCCGGGGGGGGGCTCTGGGGGGACAGGGGGGACATGGGGACATCTGGGGGGGGTCCTGCCCCATAGGGACCCCCCCAAAATGGGGATTTGGGGAGGGGGCTCAGCCCCATAGGGACCCCCCCCAGACCCCGTTTGGGGGGCAGGTGACACATTTTGGGGTGGGGGTGGGGTCAGCACTTACCCCGGGGGGTAGAAGGCCTTGTGGGGGAGGGGTGGCCCCCCATTTCCGCCGGGGGGGGGGCGCGAGGTGGGGGGGCAGCGGCGCCGGGCCGAGGCTGGAGGAGCACCTGGGGGGAGGGGATGTGAGGGGGAGACCCCCGGGAATGGGGAGAGACCCCGGGAATAGGGGAGAGACCCTGGGAATGGGGGAGAGACCCCCGGGAATGGGGGAGAGACCCCGGGAATGGGGGAGACCCTGGGAATGGGGGAGACCCCACAGGAATGGGGGAGACCCCGGGAATGGGGGAGAGACCCCTGGGAATGGGGGAGACCCCGGGAATGGGGTGAGACCCCGGGAATGGGGGAGACCCACAGGGAATGGGGGAGAGACCCCCGGGAATGGGGGAGAGACCTCGGAAATGGGGGAGACCCACGGGAATGGGGGAGAGACCCTGGGAATGGGGGAGAGACCCCCGGGAATGCGGGAGAGACCCTGGGAATGGGGGAGAGATCCTGGGAATGGGGGAGAGACCCCCGGGAATGGGGGAGAGACCCTGGGAATGGGGAGAGACCCACAGGGAATGGGGGAGAGACCCCCGGGAATAGGGGAGAGACCTTGGGAATGGGGGAGAGACCCCCGGGAATGGGGAGATGCCTCCCCAAATATGGGGATGCCTGGGCGGGGGGGGTCACTTGGGGGTCAGTGTAGGGGTCACAGGGTCACTTGTGGGGTCAGTGTAGGGGTCAGGGGTCATACCTGGGGGGCAGCAGCCAGGCCCGGGGGGGCAGTGTTGGGGTCAATGGGGGGGGTCACTTGGGGGTCAGTGTAGGGGTCACTTGGGGGTCAGGGGGTCATACCTGGGGGGCGGCAGCCAGGCCCGGGGGGGGCAGCCGGCCCAGCCCCCGCCGCAGCCCAGGCTCCCCACGGCGAAGGGGTCCCGTCCGGCCCGGCCCCCCAGGGGCTCCACGGCGCGATGCATCGGCCTGGGGGCACGCGGGGGTCTGGCGCTGCCCCACGGATCCATCCCAGCCCCACAGATACACACCCGCCCCATAGATACCCCTTAAACAGCCCCATAGACCCCCAAACCACCCCATAGATACCCCTTAAACAGCCCCACAGACCCCAAAACCAGACCCACAGATACCCCTTAAACAGCCCCATAGACCCCAAAACCAGACCCACAGATACCCCTTAAACAGCCCCATAGACCCCAAAACCAGACCCATAGATACCCCTTAAACAGCCCCACAGACCCCAAAACCAGCCCCATAGATACCCCTTAAACAGCCCCACGGACCCCTAAACCACCCCATAGATACCCCTTAAACAGCCCCATAGATACCCCTTAAACAGCCCCATAGATACACACCCGCCAAACAGCCCCATAGATACACACCCGCCCCATTGATACCCCTTAAACAGCCCCACGGACCCCAAACCCACCCCATAGATACCCCTTAAACAGCCCCACAGACCCCAAAACCAGACCCATAGATACCCCTTAAACAGCCCCCAAAACACCCCCATAACCAGCCCCACAACCCCCAAACCAGACCCACAGATTCCCCAAATCACCCCATAACCCCTTCACCAGCCCCACAGACCCCCAAACCTGCCCATAATACCCTTAAACAGCCCACAGACCCCAAACCACCCCATAGATATCTCTTAAACAGCCCCACAGACCCCAAAACCAGACCCATAGACCCCAAACCCACCCCAAAGCGCCCCCGTGACCCCACAATCGGCCCCCCAAGCCCCCAACTCACCACTCGTGGGGCGGGGGAGGGCTGGGTCCCCCGCGGCCCCCCCGTGGGGGGGGGAGGGGGCGGCTGCTGGGCGGGGGCGGCCCCTCCCTCACTGCCGCATACACCTGGGGGCAGGGACGGGCACTTAGGGGGCAGCCGGGGGCACCCGTGGGGCAGGGCTGACCAGCTCCGGGGCACTTTGAGGGGGCAATCCTGGGATCAGCTCTGGGGCAGTTTTGGGGCAGTTTTCTGGTAATTCGGGGTAAGTCTGGGACACTTTTAGCGTCACAGTTTTAGGACACTTTTGGCACCAGTTCTGGGGCAATTCCTAGGACAGTTTTAGAGCAGTTCTGGGGCAGTTTAGGATATTCCTGAGGCACTTTTAGGGCAGTTTTAGAGCAGTTTGGAGTAATTCTTGGGCACTTTTAGGGGCAAATCTGGGCACTTTCAGGGCACTTTTAGAGCAGTTTTGGGGTAATTTTGGGGCACTTTCGATTAGTTTTAGGGCACTTTTAGAGCAGTTCTGGGGTAATTCTGGGGCACTTTTAGAGCAGTTTTGAGGTAATTCTGGGGCACTTTTAGAGCAGTTCTGGGGTAATTTTGGGGCAATTCTGGAGCAGTCCCGAGGCTCCGCCCCCCCGCGGGAGGGGCCGGGCGATGCCGCGATCACGTGGTGCGGAAGTCGGCGGCACTTCACACGCACCTCAGGCCACGCCCCCTTCCACCCAGGCCACGCCCCCTCACCGATGCGCGACTCTCTCCAGGAACCGGCCAATCACAGCGCGCCTCTCGCCTGGCAGCCAATCATCGCTCCCTTCCGGCTCTGGCTCAGCCTGAGGGCGACCAATGGACAGATGGGTCAGGTTGGTGCTGGCCAATCAGCAGAGGGGAGGGCGGGGCGAGGCGGGGCCACGCCCCCCCGTGGGGCTGCACGGCAGAAGCGCCGGGGGGGATTTGGGGACAATTTGGGGACATTTGGGGACACTTGGGAGGCGGGGCCTTCCCCCACCCCGCTGCTGTGACGTCATGGCCGCCCTTAGAGGGAGAATTTCGGGGCCTTCCCGTGACGTCACGGTTTGGGGGCGTGGTCAGAGGGACGCCCACGGGGAGCGGGAAGGGGACGGCGACACTCGGGGACAGGGGGACACCCGGGGACACGGGGACACTCGGGGACACGTGACCAGACCCCCAGGACACCCCCGGGGTGACACGCGTGGGACACGTGGTGGCACGGAGCCACCCCGACACGCCAGCACGTGACACACGCGTGGGACACACGAGTGACCACAGCCAGAGTGACCAACAACCAGTGACCACAGCCATGAGTGACCACAGCCATGAGTGACACAGCCAGAGTGACCAACAACCAATGACCACAGCCAGAGTGACCACAGCCATGAGTGACCACAGCCAGAGTGACCAACAACCAATGACCACAGCCATGAGTGACCCATGGCCAGGGTGACCCACAGCCAGAGTGACCCACAGCCAGAGTGACCAACAACCAGTGACCACAGCCAGAGTGACCCACAGCCAGAGTGACCCACAGCCATGAGTGACCCATGGCCAGGGTGACCCACAGCCAGAGTGACCCACAGCCAGAGTGACCAACAACCAGTGACCACAGCCAGAGTGACCCACAGCCAGAGTGACCCACAGCCATGAGTGACCCATGGCCAGGGTGACCCACAGCCAGAGTGACCAACAACCGGAGTGACCAACAACCAGTGACCACAGCCATGAGTGACCCACAGCATGAGTGACCACCAACCAGTGACCACAGCCATGAGTGACCCACAGCCAAGAGTGACCACAGCCAAGAGTGACCCACAGCCAAGAGTGACCAACAACCAGTGACCACAGCCAGAGTGACCCACAGCCATGAGTGACCACCAACCAGTGACCACAGCCATGAGTGACCCACAGCAAGAGTGACCCACAGCCAAGAGTGACCCACAGCCAAGAGTGACCAACAACCAGTGACCACAGCCAGAGTGACCCACAGCCAAGAGTGACCACAGCCATGAGTGACCCACAGCCATGAGTGACCCACAGCCAGAGTGACCAACAACCAGTGACCACAGCCATGAGTGACCCACAGCCACCAGTGTCACCCAGAACCAGTGACCACAGCCAAGAGTGACCCACAGCCAGAGTGACCCACGGCCACCAGTGACCAACAACCAGTGACCACAGCCATGAGTGACCCACAGCCAGAGTGACCCACGGCCACCAGTGACCCATGGCCAGGGTGACCCGTGGTCACCAGTGACCAACAACCGGAGTGACCAACAATCATGAGTGACCCACAGCCAAGAGTGACCGACTACCAGAGTGACCCACAGCCTCCAGTGTCACCCACAACCAGTGACCACAACCATGAGTGACCAACTACCAAAGTGACCCACAGCCATGAGTGACCAACAACCAGAGTGACCCACAGCCACCAGTGTCACCCACAGCCAGAGTGACCAATAACCAGAGTGACCCACAACCAGCGACCCACAGCCAGAGTGACCAACAACCAGGCTGACCCACAGCCACCAGTGACCCATAACCAGCCCGACCCACAACCAGTGACCCACAGCCACAAGTGACCCACGGTCACACCCGTGTGACCCCCCAGCGTGACCCCCCCCCCCCCCCCCCCCCCAGTCACACCGGTGTCACCCGCGGTCACAGACAGTCACCATCGCGCCCCCCCACGCCACGCGTGTCCCTGTCCCCGCCGCGTGTCCCTGTCCCCGCCGCGTGTCCCCGTCCCCGCGTGTCCCTCACCCGTCCCGCGTGTGCCCCGGGTGCCGCCGGCCCCGCGTGTGCCGGCGCCGTGTCCCCGGCGCCGCGTGGTGACACCGCGTGAGTCACCCGGGCCCCGCGTGGGTGTCCCCTCCCCCCCCCTTCCACGGTGACGTCAGCCGGATGCTCGTGACGGGGAGGGGGGAGGGGGAATCCCGGCCGGGGGGGGGACACGGGGATTGGGGGGGGACACAGGGGGGACACGGGATTGGGGGGGACACGGGATGAGGGGGACACGGATTGGGGGGGACACAGGGGGGACACGGGATTGGGGGGACACGGGATTGGGGCGGACACGAGGGGGACACGGGATTGGGGGGGACACGGGATTGGGGGGACACGGGATGGGGGGGACACGGGATGAGGGGGGACACGGGACTGGGGACATGGGATGGGGGGGACACGGGATTGGGGGGGACACGGATGGGGGGGACACGGGATGGGGGGGACACGGGATTGGGGGGGGACACGGGATTGGGGGGGACACGGGATTGGGGGGACACGGGATGGGGGGGGACACGGGATTGGGGGGGACACGGGATTGGGGGGACACGGGATGGGGGGGACACGGGATTGGGGGGACAGGATGGGGGGACACGGGATTGGGGGGGGACACGGATGGGGGGAACAGGATGGGGGGGACACGGATTGGGGGAACAGGATGGGGGGACACGGGATTGGGGGGGGACACGGGATTGGGGGGGGACACGGGATTGGGGGGGACACGGGATGGGGGGGACACGGGATTGGGGGGGGACACGGACTGGGGGGGACACGGGACTGGGGGGGGACACGGGACTGGGGGGACAGGGGATTGGGGGGACATGGATTGGGGGGACAGGGATTGGGGGGGACACGGGACTGGGGGGGGACACGGGATGGGGGGACACGGGGTGGGGGGGACACGGGATTGGGGGGGGACACGGGACTGGGGGGGGGACACGGGATTGGGGGGACAGGGGATTGGGGGGGGACACGGGACTGGGGGGGGACACGGGATTGGGGGGGACACGGGACTGGGGGGGACAGGATGGGGGGGACACGGGATGGGGGGGACACGGGATGGGGGGGACACAGGGGGAGACACAGGGGGGGACACAGGATTGGGGGGACACGGGATGGGGGGGACAGGATGGGGGGACACGGAGGGGGGACAGGGAGGGGACACGGGATTGGGGGACACACGGGGGGGCACATGAGGCTTTGAGGAACATGGGGGGACACAGGATGTGGGGTGCACAGGGGGACGTGGGATCACAGGACATTGGGGTACATCGGGGGACAAGGGGGGACACAGACATGGGACATGAGGGGACACGAGGGGGGGACACGAGGGGGGGACACGAGGGGGGACAGGACACTGGGGACACCAGGGGACAGGCGGGGAGCTCACAGGTGACAGGGGGACATGGGGGACACGAGGGACACAAACACACGTGGTGACACAGGGAGGGCACTTGGGGACACGCAGGGAGAGAGGGACAGACGTGGGGACACGTGGGGACACTGCAGGGACACGGACACGCCTGGGGACACGGGGAGGGCACCTGGGGACACGCAGGAAGGAGCAGGAGTCACAGGGGGACGCGGGACGTGGGGACACACGGGGACACGCGGGGTGACGCGGGGACACCCGGGGTGACGTGAGGACAGGGGACACCTGGGGACAGGCCACAACCCCGCGGGGTGACACGGGACACACCCGGGACACGCGTGTGACCCCACAGGTGACAACACACAGTCACACACACACACACACACACGTGTGACACCCGCGTCACCGCTGTCCCCTGCCTGGGGACGCTGTGTGGGATGGCCCTGGGCCGTCCCCTGTGACAGTGAGGTGACACTGGGGTGACACTGGGGTGACACTGGGGTGTCCCTGTGACAGTGGGGTGTCCTTGCAGTGTCCTAGGGGTGTCCCCGGGGTGTCCCAGTGACAGTGAGGTGTTCTCGGGGGTCCCAGGGTGTCCCCAGGGTGTCCCCGCAGTGTCCCCAGTTGTCCCCGTGTGTCCCCAGGGTGTCCCCGGCTGTCCCCACAGTGTCTCCACGTGTCCCTGCAGTGTCCCCACGTGTCCCCGGGGTGTCCCCAAGTGTCACTGCAGTGTCCCCAGGGTGTCCCAGCTGTCCCACAGTGTCCCCAGCTGTCCCTGCAGTGTCCCCAGGGTGTCCCCGGGTGTCCCCGCAGTGTCCCCGGGTGTCCCCGCAGTGTCCCCGGGCTGTCCCCGCAGTGTCCCCAGCTTCCCTGCAGTGTCCCCACAGTGTCCCCAGGGTGTCCCTGCAGTGTCCCCACAGTGTCCCAGGGTGTCCCCGGGTGTCCCCGGGTGTCCCCAGGGTGTTCCCGTGTGTCCCCCACGTGTCCCTGCAGTGTCCCCGTGTGTCCCCAGTGTCCCCAGGGTGTCCCCAGGTGTCCCCACAGTGTCCCCGTGTGTCCCCAAGGTGTCCCCAGTGTCCCCAGGCTGTCCCCAGGGTGTCCCCAGGTGTCCCCGCAGTGTCCCCGTGTGTCCCCGTGTGTCCCCAGGGTGTCCCCAGGTGTCCCCGGGGTGTCTGGAGCCGCGGGGGGTGGGGCAGTGGGTGGGGGAGGGGCTGTTGAGTCACCAGTTCCGGTGGGGAGGAGCGGGGGCGGGGCGGGTGTGTGACCGTGACACGGTGGTGACACGGACACGCGTGGGAGGGGGGACAGCGGGGGGGGGGCCACGAGGGGCGGGAGGGGGTCCTTGGCGTGTGACACGGGTGTGACACTGTCCGACAGAGGTGACACGCGTGTGACACTGTCCTACAGAGGTGACACGCCTGTGACACTGTCCTTGGCGTGTGACACACGTGTGACACTGTCCTACAGAGGTGACACACGTGTGACACTGTCCTGCAGAGGTGACACACGTGTGACACTGTCCTGCGGGTGTGACACATGTGTGACACTGTCCTACAGAGGTGACACATGTGTGACACTGTCCAATGGAGGTGACACAGGTGTGACACTGCCTAGAGAGGTGACACAGGTGTGACAGTGTCCTACAGAGATGACACAGGTGTGACACTGTCCCAGAGAGGTGACACAGGTGTGACAGTGTCCTACATAAATGACACACGTGTGACACTGTCCTGCGGGTGTGACACATGTGTGACACTGTCCTACAGAGGCGACACACGTGTGACACTGTCCTATGGAGGTGACACGGGTGTGACAGTGTCCGACAGAGGTGACACAGGTGTGACAGTGTCCAACAGAGGTGACACGGGTGTGACACTGTCCCAGAGAGGTGACAGGGGTGTGACAGTGTCCTGTGGGTGTGACACGTGTGACACTGTCCTGCAGAGGTGACACAGGTGTGACACTGTCCCAGAGAGGTGACACGGCTGTGACACTGTCCTGTGGGTGTGACACACGTGTGACACTGTCCCAGAGAGGTGACACAGGTGTGACAGTGTCCTGTGGGTTGTGACACGTGTGACACTGTCCTGCAGAGGTGACACAGGTGTGACACTGTCCCAGAGAGGTGACACGGCTGTGACAGTGTCCTACAGAGGTGACACAGGTGTGACACTGTCCTATGGAGGTGACACAGGTGTGACACTGTCCTGTGGGTGTGACACACGTGTGACAGTGTCCTGCAGAGGTGACACAGGTGTGACACTGTTCCAGAGAGGTGACACAGGTGTGACACTGTCCTGTGGGTGTGACACATGTGTGACACTGTCCTGGGGGTGTGACACACGTGTGACAGTGTCCTGCAGAGGTGACACAGGTGTGACAGTGTCCTGCAGGTGTGACACATGTGTGACACTGTCCTACTGACACTGTCCCGCCCGGTCACACCCCTGTGCGCACACACCTGGACAGGTGTGCACTCCTGGTGTCACGCACACCTGGTGTCTCACACACACACCTGGAGGGGGCGGGGCTTGGAGGGGCGTGGCCGTGGGGGGAGGGGCACTCACGTGTCCGAGGGTCGGTGGGGGAGGGGCTACGCGCCAGCCATGGCCTGCGACTGGGGGAGGGGACAGAGCCTTACTGGGAGCACTGGGAGCACTGGGAAGCCCCTCCCACCTCCCCAGTGCCACACTGGGACCAGTAGGGCCCAGCGTGAGCCCAGCGTGCTGCTCCCAGTATGACCAGTACCGGTGTTCCCAGTATCCCAGTAGCTCCCAGTACAGCCACCTCCGTTCCCAGTATGACCAGTACCGGTGTTCCCAGTATCCCCAGTAGCTCCAGTATGACCAGTACCGGTGTTCCCAGTATCCCCAGTAGCTCCCAGTACAGCCACCTCCATTCCCAGTGCTCCCAGTATAGCCAACACGGCCATCCCCAGCTCCCAGTACAACCAAGCCTCCTCTCTCCAGTACTCCCAGTATAACTCTCAGACAGCACTCTGGCTCCAGTACAGCCCTTGCAATTCCCAGTGCTCCAGTGCAGCCCTTACCCTGTTCCCAGTGCTCCCAGTACAGCCTTTACCCGTTCCCAGTGCTCCCAGTACAGCCCTTGCAATTCCCAGTGCTCCCAGTACAGCCCTTACCCATTCCCAGTGCTCCCAGTGCAGCCCTTACCCTGTTCCCAGTGCTCCAGTGCAGCCCTTACCCTGTTCCCAGTGCTCCCAGTACAGCCCTTGCCAATTCCCAGTACTCCCAGTGCAGCCCTTACCCAGCTCCCAGTGCTCCCAGTGCAGCCCTTGCCAAATCCCAGTGCTCCCAGTATAGGCCCTACCCAGCGTCCAGTGCAGCCCTTACCCTGTTCCCAGTGCTCCCAGTACAGCCCTTACCCAGCTCCCAGTGCTCCCAGTGCAGCCCTTACCCTGTTCCCAGTGCTCCCAGTGCCCCCAGTACAGCCGTTACCTGCTCCCAGTGCTCCAGTACAGCCCCTACCCATTCCCAGTGCTCCCAGAGCAGCCGTTACCCATTCCCAGTGCTCCCAGTGCCCCCAGTACAGCCCTTACCCTGTTCCCAGTGTTCCCAGTGCAGCCGTTGCCCACTCCCAGTGCTCCAGTGCCCCCAGTACAGCCGTTACCCACTCCCAGTGCTCCCAGTACAGCCCTTACCCTGTTCCAGTGCTCCCAGTGCAGCCCTTACCCTGTTCCCAGTGCTCCCAGTAAGCCGTTGCCCACTCCCAGTGCTCCCAGTGCTCCCAGTGCAGCCCTTACCTGTTCCAGTGCTCCCAGTGCAGCCCTTACCCCTGTTCCCAGTGCTCCCAGTACAGCCCTTACCCACTCCCAGTGCTCCAGTACAGCCCTTACCCACTCCCAGTGCTCCCAGTGCAGCCCTTACCCATTCCCAGTGCTCCCAGTACAGCCCTTACCCATTCCCAGTGCTCCCAGTACAGCCCTTACCCACTCCCAGTGCTCCCAGTACAGCCCTTACCCTGTTACCAGTGTTCCCAGTGCAGCCCTTACCCTGTTCCCAGTGTTCCCAGTGCTCCAGTACAGCCTTTACCCATTCCCAGTGCTCCCAGTACAGCCCTTACCCTGTTCCCAGTGCTCCCAGTGCAGCCCTTACCCTGTTCCCAGTGCTCCCAGTGCTCCAGTACAGCCCTTACCCCACTCCCAGTGCTCCCAGTACAGCCCTTACCCTGCTCCCAGTGTTCCCAGTGCAGCCCTTACCCATTCCCAGTGCTCCCAGTACAGCCCTTACCCGTTCCAGTGCTCCCAGTACAGCCCTTACCCTGTTCCCAGTGTTCCCAGTGCAGCCTTCACCCTTGCTCCCAGCTCCCAGTGCTCCCAGTCCCTGCCCTCCCAGTGCTCCCACACCCGCCTTATCAGGAGGCCGCGCCCAGCCCAGCCCGGGGCGCCCCGGCGGGGGGGGCAGGTGTGGTTTGGGGTCCCAGGTGTGGTTTTGGGGGTCCCAGGTGTGGTTTGGGGTCCCAGGTGTGGTTTTGGGGGGGATTCCAGTTGTGTTTTGGGGGGTCCCAGGTGTGTTTTGGGGTCCCAGGTGCGGTTTTGGGGGTCCCAGGTTCGTTTTGAGTGGTCCTGGGTGTGTTTTGGGGGGCTCCCTGGTGTGGTTTTAGGGGTCCCCAGGCCACGACAGGTGGGTCAGGAGGGAACTACACCCCAATATGGGTGCAGGGCTGACCCCCCCACTTCTGATGCCCCCAAGCCACAGCCCAACCCCCCCAAACCCCCCCAGACCCCCCCAGACCTCCCCCAGCACCCCAAATCCTCCCCTGAGGACACCTCAAACTCTCAACCCTTCCCTGACACCCCCAAACGCCCTGAAACCTCCCCGGCAACTGCAACACCCCCAAATCCGCTCCTGACACCCCAAAACACCCGAAAAAACACCCCAAACCTCTGCTGACCCCCCAGCGCTCCCCCACAGCCCCCCAAGACACCCCCAAATTCCCCCAGGGACACCCAAACCCACCGGACCCCCCCCCAAATTCCCCCCAGCTCATTCCTGACACCCCCAAACACCTCAGAGCTCCCAGAGCCCCCAAAAATCCCACCAGGACCCCCCCCCCTTGGAAACCTCGACCCCTGCCCTGATCCCCAAAACCTCTCCAGACCCCCAAACCCTGCCTGTGCCCCCCCCCCCCCCCCCCAAAAAATAAGGACAACCCCTGCAAAGAAGGGGAAACTGAGGCACGGGGGGAACAGGAACCCCCCCCAATTAAATAGAGGGGGGTCAGACCCCCCCTAATTTACCTCAGCCCAAACACCCTCCAAATAATTTTGGGGAAGGCAGAAACCCCCCTCCTCAAAATAATGACCCCCCAAATCCATTCCAGGGGGATCAGACAACCCCCCCCCCCAAATTTACCTCGGCCCAGACAGCCCCCAAATCATTTGGGGGGGTCAGGGGCAGACACCCCCCCAAAATCCAGCCACAGAAATTGTAACTCAGATTTGATCACACCCCCCTTTATCTCAGACCTGTGCTCCCCCAAATTCACCTCAGTTTCACCCCAAATTCGCCCCAGTTTTACCCAAAATTCACCTCAGTTTTACCCCCCAAAATTCATCTGTTTTACCCCAAATTCACCTCAGTTTTACCCCAAATTCGCCCCAGTTTTACCCAAAATTCACTTCTTTTACCCAAAAAGTCACCTCAGCCTTGACCCCCCCAAAATTTACTTCAGTTTACCTCAAATTCGCCTCAGTTTTACCCCAAATTCGCCTCAGTTTTAGCCCCCCAAATTCACCTCAGCCTTGACCCCCCCCAATTTATCCCCCAGCCTGGACCCCCCCCCATAATCTCAGCTTTATCCCCAATTTCACCTCAGATTCGACCCCCAAATTTTAACTGCCCCCCCCATTCACCTGAGCCCCGACCCCAAATTTCACCTCATTTCTGAGCCCCCCAGCCCAGAGCCCCCCCCTCACTCTGACACCCCCAAAAAATCACCCAAACACCACCAGACCCCCCAAATTCACCTCAGACTTGCGCCCCCCCCATTTCACCTCAGCTCTGACCCCCCCAACCCAATTTTACCTCAGTTTCCCCTCCCCTAAACCCAAAGCCCCTCATTTCACCTCAGCTTTTACCCCCCCACCTCAAACCCCCCCCCCAAATCTCCCTCAGCCCAAAATTCCCCTCCCCAAATTCCCCAATTCACCCCAACAAGGCCGGACCCCCCCAATTTACCTCAGTTCTGACCCCCCAACCCTGCACCCCTCAATTTTACCTCAGTTTCCCCCTCACGACCCTCAAATCCCCCAAATTTACCTCAGTTCTGACCCCCCAACCCAAA
The DNA here is from genome assembly GCA_037837765.1 of Delichon dasypus. NCBI lineage: Eukaryota > Metazoa > Chordata > Aves > Passeriformes > Hirundinidae > Delichon > Delichon dasypus. The sequence goes on along the minus strand of JBBAXF010000068.1, from coordinate 393,177 downwards.
CCCCTCAATTTACCTCAGTTTCCCCCTCATGTCCCTCAAATCCCCCAAAATCCCCTCAGTTCTGACCCCCCCACTCCAGACCCCTCAATTTTACCTCAGTTTCCCCCTCACATCCCTCAAATCCCGCAAAATCCCCTCAGTTCTGACCCCCCCAGCTCGAACCCCTCAATTTTACCTCAGTTTCCCCCTCACGTCCCTCAAATCCCCCAAATTCCCCTCAGCTTTTACCCCCATTCCAGACCCCTCAATTTTACCTCAGTTTCCCCCTCACGTCCCTCAAATCCCCCAAAATCCCCTCAGCTCTGACCCCCCCAACCCAAACCCCTCAATTTACCTCAGTTTCACCCTCACATCCCTCAAATCCCCCAAATTCCCCTCAGTTCTGACCCCCCAGCTCGAACCCCTCAATTTTACCTCAGTTTCACCCTCACATCCCTCAAATCCCCCAAATTCCCCCTCAGCTTTTACCCCCCACTCCAGACCCTCAATTTACCTCAGTTTCCCCCTCACATCCCTCAAATCCCCCAAATTCCCCTCAGTTCTGACCCCCCAGCTCGAACCCCTCAATTTACCTCAGTTTCCCCCTCACGTCCCTCAAATCCCCCAAAATCCCCTCAGTTCTGACCCCCCACTCCAGACCCCTCAATTTTACCTCAGTTTCACCCTCACGTCCCTCAAATCCCCCAAATTCCCTCAGTTCTGACCCCCCCAGCTCGTACCCCTCAATTTTACCTCAGTTTCCCCCTCACGTCCCTCAGCGCCCCCCAATTCCCTCAGCTCTGACCCCCCCCCACTCCGGACCCCTCACTTCACCTCACCCCCACCCCACTCCCCCCCTTTACCTCAGCCCACCCCTCTCATTCACCTCTGACCCCTCCCCCAGCCCAGCCCCCCCTCCTTTCCCTCACGCCAACACCCCCCCCCCAAATTTCCCCTCAGCTCTCCCCCCCACCCGCGACCCCTCATTTCCCCTCACCTTTCCCCCTCCCCACCGCGGACCCCCCCCAATTCCCCCTCAGCTGACACCCCCTTCCCAACCCCCCCCACCCACCTCAGCTCACTCCCCCCCGCTCCTCTCCCCTCATTCTCCCCACACCCCCCCTCAGGCCGCGGCCCGGCCGCCCCGGCCGCGCTGCCCCCGCCGCTCCCCGCGCCGTTACCTGCGGCGCTGCCGGTGCCGCTGTGTCCGCGGGGTGCCGGGGGTGTCCCGGGAGCTGCCGGGTGCGGGGGGGTCCCGGGGGTCCCGGGGGTCCCGGCCCGGCCCCGGCGCTGCGGCGGCTCCGCGGCTCCGGCCTCGCTCAAACAAAGGACCCGAGAGCCGCGCGCCCCGCCCGCCCCGGACACGCCCCCCGGACACGCCCCCCGCGGCATGGACACGCCTCCTCAGCCCGGGACACGCCCAGCGAGGCGGCACCGCCCTCTGATACGCCCACGGCGGGGCGAGGCCACGCCACAAAGGGATGAGGCGGCGGGTGGCCGCGCCTACGGAGGGCGGGGCGCGCTGGGGAACGCCCATATATGGAGATGCCACGCCCACCTCGAGCCCCGCCCACTGGCAAGGGGCACTCCCCCTCCCCGCGAGGCCACGCCCACGGCAGCGGCTGCCGGGGAGGACTGGGAGAGACTGGGAGAGACTGGGGTGGAATGGGATAGGCACTGGGGCAGTACTGGGGTGGACTGGGAAGGACTGAGATGTCATGGGAGGCACCTGGCATGGACTGCTGTAAGACTGGAAGTGGACTGGGATGGACTGGGACAGCACTGGGATGGACTGGGATAGCACTGGGATGCACTGGGACAGCACTGGGACACGACTAGGATGGACTGGGATGGGTTGGGTGGACTGGGAAGGGCTGGGGCAGACTGAGATGTCGTGGGAGGCACCTGGCGTGGACTGCTGTAAGACTGGAAGGGGACTGGCATGGACTGGGACAGACTGGGATGCACTGGGACAGCACTGGGATGCACTGGGACCAGTATAGAATCACACGGGAAAGTACTGGGCCCAGTCCAGGGTGATTGAGGGACTGGAACTGAGGTGGCACTGGGACCAGTACAGTCCAGTATTAGGAGAGACTGAGACCAGTATAAGCTGGTACAGGGTGACACGGGGACTGGGAGGCGCTGGTACCGCAAGAGAATGGCGCTGGGAGACACTGGGACCCATCTAACGTGTTACTGGGACCAGTACGGGATGGCACTGGGATTATGAGACACTAGGACCAGTACAAGCCACTACTGGGAGGCACTGGGCCCAGTATAAACTGGTACTGGGACCAGTACAGAGTGACTCTGGGATGCACTGGGATGGACTTGGCCCAGTATAAACCAGTACTGGGACGCACTAGGACCAGTACAGGGTGGCATTGGGAGGCACTGGGCCCAGTATAAGCCGGTACTGGGACCAGTACAGAGTGACTCTGGGACTGGGAGGCACTGGGACCAGTACAGGGTGGCACTGGGACTCACTGGGACCAGTATAAGCTGGTACTGGGACACACTGGGACCAGTACAGGGCGGTGTGTCACACTGGGAGGCACTGGTCCCAGTATAAGCCGGTACTGGAAGGCACTGGGACCAGTACAGGGTGGCACTGGGACGTACTGGACCCAGTATAAGCGGGAACTGGGACCAGTACAGAGTGACTCTGGGACTGGGAGGCACTGGGACGCACTGATCCCAGTATAAGACAGTACTGGGAGGCATGGGGACCAGTATAAGCCGGTACTGGGACGCACTGGGCCCAGTACAGGGTGGCACTGGGACGCACTGGGCCCAGTATAAGCCGGTACTGGGACTGGCAGCCCACTGGCACCAGCAGGGGGCGCCCTGGCACCGCCAGGGGCGGGGCCACCCTGGGGACACCGCGCTCCAGCCAATGGCAGAAGCCCCGTCCCAGCGCCAGCCAATCAGAGAGCGGCGGCTCCGCCAAGCCCCGCCCCGCGCTCCCCCTCCCCTCGGGCAGCGCGCGGGGCCGCACGTGCCCAAAGGAGGCGTGTCCCTGCCGCGCGCGGCCACGCCCCCCTCGGCCTCGCCACGCCCCCGGGAGGCCCCGGCAGTGGGGGAGGGGCGGGGGGGGGGGTGCCCGTTTTTAACCCCTCTGTTCCCAGGGGAGGGGGAGGGGGGGATTGGCACACGCGTGTGCAAGGGAGGGAGGGGATTCCTGCAGGAGGGGTTTGCCTGGGCTTTGCACGGGGAAATCCGGGATTCGCACGGGGGGAAAATCTGGGATTTGCACGGGGAAATCCGGGCCTTGCACACGGGAATCTCAGCCTTGCACGAGGATCCGCAGCAGGTGCGAAAGCGTGAGTGTGCCCGGGCTTGGCACGGGGAAATCCAGGCTTGGCACGGGAAATCCGGGCTTGGCACGAGGAGATCTCAGCTTGCACGGGGAAATTGGGGCCTTGCACCAGGAATTCCGAGCCTTGCACGAGGAAATTGGGGCCTTGCACTAGGAATTCTGAGCCTTTGCACGAGGAGATCTGGGCTTTGCACGAGGAAATTCTGGATTTGCACAGGGAAAATCTGACCTTGAACGAGGATATTGGGACCTCGCACCGGGAATTCTGGGATTTGCACGAGGAAATTTGGGATTTGCACAAGGAAATCTGAGGCTCGCACTGCAAAATTTGGGATTTGCACGAGGAAATTTTGGTGCGGCAGGAGAAAATCTGGGATTTGCACGGGGAAATTTGGGATTTTCAGGAGGAAATTTGTGCCTTGCACGGGGAAAGCTGGGATTTGCACAGGGAAATCTGGGATTTGCAAGGGGAAATCTGGGATTTGCCTGGGAAAATTGTGATATTGCATGAGGAAATGCGAACTTTGCACAGGGAAATTCGGGATCACGTGACCGCTGGCACGAGGACCCCCCCCCTCCGCCCGCCCCCCCCCCCCAAGAGGTCACGTGCCCGACCCCCTTCCCCGCGCGCCCCCCCCCCACGTGACCCTCCCCCGGCAACAACGGCGGAGCCGCGCTCTGATTGGCCGGGGCTGCCGTGACGTCACAGCAGGGCGCGGTGGCCCGTTGCCATGGCAACAGCGGGGGGGGGGGGGGGGGGAGGTGGAGGCCTTGGAAAGGGGAATTCGGACCCAAAAATGGATCAAAATGACCCAAAAAAAAGGATTGAAACGGCCCAAAAATTAGAGTTGGAGACCCTAAAGGGAGCTTCTGACTCCAAAAAGCAGAATTTGGGCCTGAAGCTCAAGATTTTACACATAAAAATGAGGGATGTGGTCCTAAATACAAAACCTTTGGCCTATAAATGGGATTGGGACCCCCCAAAATGAGATTTTTGTTCCAAAACCAGGGGGTTTGGCCTTAAAATTAATAATTTTGTTCCCTCCACAACAGGGGAGAGTCGCAAAAAAGAGGTATTTGGTCCCAAAAAAGGTGTTTGGTTCTAAAAATGAGTGATTAGACTCCACAAACGAGGTTTTGTACTCCCCAAAAAAGCAGGAATGGACATTTAAATGAGGATTTGGGCAGCAGAAAGAAACTTTGGGCCCAAATATTAGGATTTTTTGTTTTTTTTCTCAAAATAGGGTCTAAAAATGTGGGGGTTTAACTTTAAGAGTTAAACTTGAGAATTTGGACCCAATCGTGAGGGTTTAGACCCCGGAAAGAGGGTTTTGGCATCAATAAAAAAAATTGGGTTGATGCACTAAAAATTAGACCTTTGTACCCAGAAAGAATTCTAAGCCCTCAAGATTTCATCCTTGAAATGAAGCGTTTGGTCCTATATTCTTGGGATTGAGCCCTAAAACTGTGGATTTCTACTCTAAAAGAGTGGAAATAGACCCTAAAAATGAGCGTTTGGACCCCAAAGTGGAATTTTGTAACCCATACATGAAGAATTTAGACTCTAAAATTATTCTTGAGACCCAAAAAATTAGATTTTTCTTACCCGAAAGAGGGGTTTGAACCCTAAAACTGGAGGTTTGCTCCCAAAAAGTGGCTTTGGGCCTCCAAAATAAGGAAAAATGCAGCTTTGGACTTTAAATTGGAGTTTTTAGCCCTGGAAATGTGGGTTTGGACCCCAAAAAGAGGCTTCGAACGCTAAAAATGCAGGTTTTCCCTTTAAAAAAATTAGATTTTGTGCCCAAACCCCCCCCTTTTAAATATAATAATTAAACCTGAATCTTTAAATACGTTTCAGATGCAGGAATTGGGGATTTATCTCCAAAACAGGGCTTGAACTTTTTAAAATGATGCTTTGGGCCCTAAAAATGAAGGTTCGGGTTGTTTGTAACGAGGGCTTGGATACTAAAAATGACCCTTTTTTATCTAAAATAAGGATTTAAAACCCTGAAAATGAGGATTCGGGTTGAAGACAGGGGTTTGACTCTTAAAAACTGGCTTTTGTTCCCCTCAAACGAGTGATTTGGCCCCAAAACCAGGAGCCTGGAAAAGGGGGAAATTTGGGGATTTTTGGGGGGGAAAAGATGGCGGCTGTTTCCACACCACCAGGGGGCGCCACCCCATCTCCATGGCAACGCCCCCAACCCACGTGGCAACCGCCAGGGGGCGCCTGCTGCTTCCCGATGGCAACCGCCAGGGGGCGCTACACCACGGTCACCATAGCAACGGCCCCCTCCACCTGAGGCCACCAGGGGGCGCCAAAACAACCGCCCAAGCCCCGCCCACCCCAATTGATTGACAGGAAGGGGGCGGAGCCGATTGCACAAAACTGTCTAATCAGCAGCCGTGACGTCACACAGGAAGCCCCGCGCTCGCCGTCGCCGCGACGTCACTTCCGGTTCATCCGCTGTGGTGGCGGCCATGTTGCTGGGAGGGGAAAGCCACGCCCCCCTCTGCCACGGGGGTGCGGCCTAAGAGATCCCACCCCTTTGCGTGGGCGGGGTTTGATCGTGGCCAATGGGAGGCGGGGTGGCAGGAGCAAGCCCCGCCCCTCTTCCGGGGGTGACGCCTCACAGCCGGAGAAGCTCCGCCCCCCGTGAAACCACGCCCATTTACAAAGCCGATGCCGGGATCTGGGTGACCACGCCCCCAAAGCAGCACCATGAATAGGATTGGCCACACCCTTTTCCTGACCCCGCCCCATTCAGGCCACGCCTCTCGGCTAAGCCCCGCCCACCAGAATCCGGGGTTCCCCCCCTCCCCTTCCTTCCTGGGGCGTCATTCTGGGGCAAATTCTTCCTTTTCGGGTCCTTCATTCCAATTGCCCCAAGGGGGCGGAGCTCCAGGGCGGGGCGTGTCCTTCCATTTTTGGGGTGGGGTCTCCCTCGTTTTGGGGTCCCGCCCCTCCCCCCCGTCTCATACCTTGTAGTAGGCGGGGGGAGGGGCGGCGGGGGGGAGGGGCAGCTCGCGCAGGGGGTGGGCGGGGCCGGGGCCGTGGGGGCGTGGCCGTGCCCCCGCCCCTCCCCCGCCCCGCGGGGTTTTGGGGGGTCTCCGGGGGCGCCGCCTCCACCACAGGGCGCCCCCCGCCCCCACCAGCGCCAGCAGCGCCGCCCCTCCCCCCGCCCCCCCTAGCACCGCCCCCCCCCGCGCGGGGGAGGGCCCGGCCCGGGCGGGCTCGTCTGATTGGCTGAACCTGGGGAGGGGTCAGAGGTCAGGGCTTCAGGTGGGCAAAGCCCCGCCCCTGCCCCTCCCCCCACCTTTACCTGTCCCGTCCTGTTCCGGCGGCGGCTCCGCCCCTGGGCCTGGGGTGGGGGGAGGGGAGGGTGAGCGGGGGGAGGGGGAGGGGAGGGGGGAGGGGAGGGGGAGGGGGACTCACGCTGCCCCACGCGCAGGGTGACCCTCATGGCCCGGGTCAGGCAGGCCCCGCCCTGGCGATTCTCCAGCCCCTCGGGGGTCCCGTCAGAGGTGGCTGCATGGGGGGCGGGAGAGGGGGGAGCTGTGACGTCATCAGTGAGGTCATCACACGCGTCGTGACCCCCCTGTGACCTCACGGCCCGGTCACACACCGCCACCCCCCTCTCAACGTCATCGTCCTTTCTGGTGATGTCATCGCCCACCCCGGTGACATCACAGCCTCTGTGTGTCGCACCCTGATGACGTCACTAGGGCCGGCGATGATGTCATCACGACATCATTCCTGCCCTACCACTGTCACCTCCCCTGGCATCACGCCACCGATGTCACTCCTGCCCCTGACGTCACCACTCGCGCTCCCGATGACATCACCACCCTCGTGACGTCACAGGGACCTCCCCGATGACGAGAGACCCCTCCAAACTCCGTCCTCCCCACCCCCTCCACCCTCCATCCCCTCCCCGATGACATCACCGCCCCCGGCGCTGACGTCACCGCCCCCGGCGCTGACGTCACGGCTCACTGATGATGTAATAGTCGTGCTGGCGGCGGAACTCGTGTCCCCAGAGGTTGGGGCTGAACTCCTGGAACTTGATGGTGAAGCGCACGTCGCGCTGGGGGCGGTCGCAGGTGAGCAGCAGCGTGGGCGCGGGGGGCACCTGGCAGCGCCGCGCCTGCGCCCCGCCCACCAGGTACAGCTTGTAGTACTCGTAGGCCGCGCCCCCCGGGCACACCAGGTCCAGGCGGTCACCGATCTGCGGGTAGAGCACGTAACCGCCGGCGTCCAGGAACCTGCGGGGACACGGGACACCGGGTGTGACAGTGTGACACTGTGTGTGTGTGACACTGACACTGTGTGTGTGACACTGTGTGTGTGTGTGTGTGTGTGTGAGACACTGTGTGTGTGACACTGTGTGTGTGACACTGTGTGTGTGTGTGATACTGTGTGTGACACTGTGTGACACTGTGTGTGTGTGTGTGACATTGTGTGTGACACTGTGTGTGTGTGACACTGTGTGTGTGTGACACTGTGTGTGTGTGACACTGTGTGTGACACTGTGTGTGTGTGACACTGTGTGTGTGACACTGCGGGTAGAGCACGTAACCGCCGGCGTCCAGGAACCTGCGGGGACACGGGGTGTGACACTGTGTGTGTGACACTGTGTGTGTGTGACACTGTGTGTGTGACACTGCGGGTAGAGCACGTAACCGCCGGCGTCCAGGAACCTGCGGGGACACCGGGTGTGACAGTGTGACACTGTGTGTGTGTGACACTGTGTGTGTGTGTGACACTGTGTGACACTGTGTGTGTGTGTGACACTGTGTGTGTGTGCGACACTGTGTGTGTGTGTGTGACACTGTGTGTGTGTGTGTGTGACACTGTGTGTGTGTGTGTGACACTGTGTGTGTGTGACACTGTGTGTGTGTGTGACACTGTGTGTGTGTGTGTGACACAGTGTGTGTGTGTGACACTGTGTGTGTGTGTGTGACACTGTGTGTGTGTGTGTGACACTGTGTGTGTGCGACACTGTGTGTGTGTGTGTGACACTGTGTGTGTGTGTGACACTGTGTGTGTGCGACACTGTGTGTGTGTGTGTGTGACACTGTGTGTGTGTGTGTGTGACACTGTGTGTGTGTGACACTGCGGGTAGAGCACGTAACCGCCGGCGTCCAGGAACCTGCGGGGACACGGGGTGTGACAGTGTGACACTGTGTGTGTGTGACACTGTGTGTGACACTGTGTGTGACACTGTGTGTGACACTGTGTGTGTGTGTGATACACTGTGTGTATGTGACACTCTGTGTGTGTGTGTGACACTGTGTGTGTGACACTGTGTGTGTGACACTGTGTGTGACACTGTGTGTGACACTGTGTGTGTGTGTGATACACTGTGTGTATGTGACACTCTGTGTGTGTGTGTGACACTGTGTGTGACACTGTGTGTGACACGGTGACAGGTGTGACAGGTGTGACACCACCGGGCCATGTGACACTGTCACCATGACGGTGACACCATGGGCAATGACACAGTGACAGGTGTGACACAGTGACAGGTGTGACACTTGTCACCATGACAGTGACACCGTGACAATGACACTATGACAGGTGTGACACGGTGACAGGTGTGACAGCGCCGGGCCGTGTGACACTGTCACCATGACAGTGACACCGTGACAATGACACTATGACAGGTGTGACACGGTGACAGCTGTGACATGGTGACAGGTGTGACACAGCCGGGCCGTGTGACACTGTCACCATGACACTGTCACCATGACAATGACACTATGACAGGTGTGACACGGTGACAGGTGTGACAGCGCCGGGCCGTGTGACACTGTCACCATGACAGTGACACCGTGACAATGACACCGTGACAGGTGTGACACGGTGACAAGTGTGACACCGCCGGGCCGTGTGACACTGTCACCATGACGGTGACACCGTGACAATGACACTATGACAGGTGTGACACGGTGACAGGTGTGACACTGTCACCATGACGGTGACACCGTGTGACACCGCCGGGCCGTGTGACACAGCCAGGCCGTGTGACACTGTCGCCATGACGGTGACACCGTGTGACACCACCGGAGGGTGGCACTGCCAGCCCTGGGGACACGGTGACGTCCCCGTCGGGCGCCCCCGCAGGGTTGGGGGGTGGGGGTTGGGCAGCCATTGTCGTCACCGCGGCAACGGCGCCGCTGCCCCTCCCCCACCCGCTCCGTGGGGGGCCGTGGGGGGGGGAGGGGACGCAGCAGGGGGGACCCGGGGCCGGGGGCACCCGAGGGGGGTGACGGCGCGGGACTGTCACCGGCGGGTGTCACCGTGTCGCACAGCCAGCGTCACCCGGTGTCACCTCCCTGTGACGGTGTCACACCCGGTGCATCACACCCGCTCAGCGTGTCACGGGTGCGGTGACACCTGCGCTGGCACGCGGTGTCACACAGTGTCACACGGTGTCCCAGCGTCAGTCACGCTGTCACACGGTGTCACACGGTGTCACATTCACAGTCAAAGTCACGGTGTCAGTGTCACCGTCACGCTCAGGGTGTCACACGCCTGGTGTCACACACCCACAGCGCCACACGGTGTCACACGCGGCGTCACAGTCACGGTGCCACGCGTCATCACGCAGCGTCACGCGCAGTCACAGCGTCCGGTGTCACTCACGGTGTCACACAACCAGTGCCACACTTCCACGGTGCCACACGGTGTCACACGGTGTCACACGGTGTCACACGGTGTCACAGCATCAACAGTCACACACCCGGTGTCACACACACAATGTCACACCTCCGTTTTGTCACCCCGGCAGTGTCACACCCCCAGTGTCACACACACGATGTCACACCTCCGTTTTGTCACCCCTGCAGTGTCACACCCCCAGTGTCACACACACGATGTCACACCTCCGTTTTGTCACCCCTGCGGTGTCACACACCCAGTGTCACCTCCTGTCCCCCCCGCACCAACGCCATCAGCGTCACACCCGGTGTCACCCCCCACGTCCCCACCTCCAGCTCCTGGGGTCACCTGGAGGGGGTCACAAGACCCCCAACCTCCCCCCACCAGACACCCCCCAACCCCTCAGACCCCCCCAAACCTCCCCTCCAACCCCCCGACATTTTCAGACCCTCAAGACCCCCCCCAAATCCTCTCAAATCCCCCCCCGGTCCATCAACACCCCCCAACCATCCCTGTCCCTCCCAGACCCCTCCATCCCTCCAGACCCCCCCAAATCCCCAATCCCCTCCGGTCCCCGGGTCCCTCAAACCCCCCCCGATCCCCCCCAGACCCCCCGATCCCCTCACGCCCCCCCGGAGCCCCCCCCGCGCTCACCGCCGGTTCCCCGTGTGCCACACCACCGGCTCCAGGCTCAGCCCCGCGGCCCCCGCGCCCAGCACGGCCACCAGCAGCGCCGCCGCCCGCCCCGCCATCGCCCCCCGGCCTCGGCGGCGGCCTGCGATCCCCGCCGGGACCCTCGGCAGCGCCGGGACCCCCGCCGGGACCCCCGGCCCCGACCCCCGCCCGGCGCGGACTCGAACCCGGGTCCCCCCGGGGCCGCCCCGGCTGCGAGCGCGCCGGCTGCGGGGGGCGGGGTTTGGGAGGGGCGTGGCCGCTGGGGGGCGTGGTTTGCTGTTTCAAGGCGTGGCTCGGAGCGGGGCCTCACAGCCGGGCGTGGCCGCGATGGGTGGGGTGACAAAGGGGCGTGGCCACAGATGGGTGCGGTCGCGGGGCGTGGCTTGGGAAGCAGGGGAGGTGGGGGGTGGAAAGGGGGCGTGGCTTTGATGAATAGGGCGTGGCCTGGGGTGGGCGTGGCTTATTAAGGGTAATTAGCATGGCGAGGCTGTAAAAGAGGGCGTGGCCATAAGGGAATGAGGCCACACCCACAGCTGACCATGGCATGGGGGTGGGCACGCGGGTGGGCGTGGCCTCGGCCGGGGGGCGTGGCCAGCGGTGCCACACAACCTCCATGGTGATGCTGCCGCCGTTGCCATGACAACGGTGAAGCTGCTTGGGAACAGACCCCGCCCCTTGGGGGGGGCTCTTAAAGGGGCAACGCCGGATTTGGAGGGTGGGGAAGATTTTGGGGTGCAGGGGCGGGGCAGCTCTGGCCACACCTCCATCGGTGACGGCCCAGACGTCACACGGGTGACAGAGGGTGACAGTCACAACATCTTTAGTACAGCCGGGGTCTGGGGGTGACGTTTGGTGTCCCCAGCGGGGCTGTGACCCCCATGGGTCAGCGCTGGGTGACAGCAGGGGTCCCCAAGGGTGGCAGTCACTGTCCCCAGGGTGACAAAGGGTGACATTTGGTGTCGCCAGCGGGGCTGTGACCCCCATGGGTCAGCGCTGGGTGACAGCAGGAGTCCCCAAGGGTGGCAGTCACTGTCCCCAGGGTGACAAAGGGTGACATTTGGTGTCCCCAGCGGGGCTGTGACCACCATGGGTCAGCGCTGGGTGACAGCAGGGGTCCCCAAGGGTGGCAGTCACTGTCCCCAGGGTGACAAAGGGTGACATTTGGTGTCGCCAGCGGGGCTGTGACCCCCATGGGTCAGCGCTGGGTGACAGCAGGAGTCCCCAAGGGTGGCAGTCACTGTCCCCAGGGTGACAAAGGGTGACATTTGGTGTCCCCAGCGGGGCTGTGACCACCATGGGTCAGCGCTGGGTGACAGCAGGGGTCCCCAAGGGTGGCAGTCACTGTCCCCAGGGTGACAAAGGGTGACATTTGGTGTCGCCAGCGGGGCTGTGACCCCCGTGGGTCAGCGCTGGGTGACAGCAGGGGTCCCCAAGGGTGGCAGTCACTGTCCCCAGGGTGGGTCACAGTCGGTGTCACCCCTGGCAGAGGTGTGGCGGCTGAGCCCGGTGTCCCCAGGGGTGTCCCATTGTCCCCGGATGGGTGACGCACGGTGCCACCAGCAGGTGACACTCGGTGTCCATGGTGTCCCTGGGGGCGTCCCGGTCGGTGTCCCCAAGGGGGTGACTCTCAGTAGTCTCAGTGTCACCAGGGAGGTGACGCTCGGTGTCCCCAAAGAGGTGACAATCGCTGGTCCTGGTGACCCCGGGGAGGTGACAATCGCTGTCCCCATGGGGGGAGACAATCGCCCGTCTTGCTGTCCCCAGGAGGTGACAATCGCCCATCTCAGTGTCCCCAGGGAGGTGACAATCGCTGGTCCTGGTGTCCCTGGGGAGGTGACACTCGGTGTCCCCAGAGGAGTGACATCACCCATCTCAGTGTCCCCGGGGAGGTGACAATCTCCATCCCCAGAGAGGTGACAATCGCTGGTCCCAGTGTCCCCAGAGAGGTGACACTCGGTGTCCCCAGGGAGGTGACAATCACTGTCCCCAGGGAGGTGACAATCGCCATCTCGCTGTCCCCAGGGAGGTGACAATCGCCCATCTCGGTGTCCCCAGGGAGGTGACAATCGCGGGTCCCGGTGTCCCCAGGGAGGTGACACTCGGTGTCCCCGGGGAGGTGACACTCGGTGTCCCCAGGGAGGTGACAATCGCCGTCCCCGGGGAGGTGACACTCGCTGTCCCCGGGGAGGTGACAATCGCGGATCCCGGTGTCCCTGGGGAGGTGACACTCGGTGTCCCCGGGGGGGTCCCAGCCGCCATCCTCGGGTCCCCACCACCAGAGCTGCAGCCGAATGTCCCCTCCCGGGGCCGGCCCGTCCTCCGTCCCCTCCCGGTCACTGTCATCGTCCCACGGCGCCGGGAACAGCCGCTGGCCCGAGGCCGTGGCCAGGAGAGGGAGCTCGGGGTGGAGGCTGCGGGGGAAAATTTGGGGAAATGAGGGTGGAAATTTGGGTAAAAAATTGGGGTGGAAATTTGGGGTGAAATTTGGGTGATTTTGCGTGAAAATTTGGGGATTTGGGGTGAAAATTTGGGGAAATGAGGGTGGAAATTTGGGGGATTTGGGGTGGAAATTTGGAGGTTTCGGATAAAAAAATTGGGGAAATTAGGGTGAAATCCGGGTGACTTTGGGTGAAAATTTGAGGGATTTGGGGTGGGAATTTGGGGCGTTGAATAAAAAAATTTGGGGAACTCAGGGTGGAAATTTGGGCGACCTTGCACGAAAATTTGGGGCATTTGGGTGGAAATTTGGGGAAATTAGGGTGGAAATTTGGGGGATTTTGCGTGAAAATTTGGGGGTTTTGGATAAAAAAAATTGGGGAAATTAGGGTGGAAAATCCGGGTGACTTTGGGTGAAAATTTGGGGGATTTGGGGTGGGAATTTGGGGGATTGGGGTGGAAATTTGGGGATTTGGAGTGGAAATTTGGGGGATTTGGGGTGAAATTTGGGTGATTTTGCACGAAAATTTGGGGCATTTGGGGTGGGAATTTGGGGGATTTGGGGTGGAAATTTGGGGATTTGGAGTGGAAATTTGGGGGATTTGGGGTGAAATTTGGGTGATTTTGCACGAAAATTTGGGGCATTTGGGGTGGGAATTTGGGGCAGAGGTTTGAGGGTGCAGCTCGGGGAGTTCAAGGTGATTTGGGGCGGAGGCTTAGAGGGACAATCCAAGGGTTTGGGGTGACCAAGGTGACAATTTGGGGGGGGGGCCCAGCACAGCAGTGACGCCCCTCCCCAATCCACCCTGGGGTCCCCCGATATTTTTGGGGGGGGTCTCAGGAGTTTGGGGCGGTCCCGGGTATTTTTGGGGGACACAAATCCCAGACGCCCGGCGTGGATCCCAGATTTTTGGGGTGGTCCTGGGTATTTTTGGGGGTGGTCCCGGGTATTTTTTGGGGGGTCCCCAGTATTTTTTTTGGGGGGGTGGGTGTTACCTGGTGCCGTTGACGCAGTCGCGGAGGGCGCGGAAGCGAGGAGGGGGGCAGCTCGGGGGGGTCCCCGGCCCGGGCGGGGTCAGAGTGTCCCCACACGGTGACAAAGCCGTCGGTGTCACCGCTGACCACGAACTGCCCCGACCTGGGGGGACGACGAGAGCCAGGGCTCCGGGACCACCCCCCAAAAAAAGGGGTCCAGGGTCTGGGACCCCCCCAGAGGGGATCTAAGGGTTGAAGAACCCCCCGGACCCATTTCCCAGGTGTCCTGGACCCCCTAAATGTCCCCCAAGAGATGCTCCAGGTGTTCAGGACCCCCTCAAATTCTCCTCAAGAAGTGACCCAGGTGTCCAGGATGTCCCCAAAGTGTGACCCAGGTGCCCAGGATGTCCCCAAACTGTGACCCAGGTCCCCAGGATGTCCCCAACAAGTGACCCAGGTGTCCGGGATGTCCCCAGAAGGTGCAGAAGCTTTTTGGGGGGTGTCACTCACGGGTCGAGGTCAAAAGGTCACGCGCTGGTTGGTGGCCACGCGCCGCGGCAGCGCCAGGAGGGGACGGTCGGGGACACGAAGGTCCCAGCACAGGATGTGGCGGTCCTGGAGGGGGCGGGGCCAGGAGGGGACACGCCCATCAGGGCTGGAGCCACGCCCCCGAATGCTCGATCCACCCCCAGCACATAAACCCCGCCCACAAAGCCCCACCCACCATGACAGCGATGCAATCGTGCCCCAAACCCCGCCCCTAAAGCCACGCCAGTGCTGAGGCCACGCCCACATTCACAAAGCCCTGCCCACCATGGGGTCACGCCTGCGTAACAACCCACGGGCACAACCACAGGCCACGCCCACAGGGAGCCCACGCCCACAGTGAGCCACACCCAGGGTGCCACACCCAGAGCGAGACACGCCCAGTGTGCCACACCCAGTGTGCCACACCCACAGGGAGCCACGCCCACAGCGAGCCACGCCCACAGCGAGCCACGCGCAATGAACCACACCCAGTGTGCCACACCCACAGCGAGCCACGCCCACAGTGAGCCACGCCCAATGAGCCACACCTAGTGTGCCACACCCACAGCGAACCACGCCCACAGCGAGCCACACCCAGTGTGACACACCCAGTGTGCCACACCCACAGCAAACCACGCCCACCACAAGCCACGCCCACCTTCCTCCCGCCCGCGTAGAGCTGAGTCCCGCAGGGGCTGAAGCGCAGGTGAGTGGGCGCGGCCGGGAGGCGTGGCCAGAGCGCCATGGCCCCGCCCCCTTCCCGCAGGTACAGCCCCAGGCTCCGCCCATAGGAGCCACAGGCGAACAGCGATTGGCTGGGGCTGAAGGCCAGGCAGCCAATCAGACCCCGCTGGCCCTGCCCGCCGTCTGCACGGGGGTGGAGACAGAGGTCAGGCCACGCCCACATCAGTGAGACCACACCCGCTTTGGTGCCAGCCAAACGTCGCCTTCCTCGGACCACGCCCACCTAAGCCACGCCCTATTGTGCCCCACCCATTTAAACTCCACCCCCACGTCCCATAATTCCCCCAAACCACGCCCCACTGCCCCACCCCATCAGGCCCCTCCCCTTTTTTGCCCCACCCACTTAAGCCACACCCCCCAAAAATAAAGGGGGTCCCCCACTTGCAGGCCACGCCCCTTTAGACCACACCCATTTAATCCACGCCCCCTCTACCTCACCAATCCCCAATTTTCCCCCAATTAAAGGGGAGTGAATCCCCCAGCCCCACCCCAGCCCCACCCATTTAAGCCCCACCCACCCTCGCGCCCCACCCCTTTTAACCCCCTCCTCTCCCATTAAAACCCCAATTTCCCCTTAATTAAAGGAAATCACCCCCAGCCCCGCCCGGCCCCTTTAGGCCCCGCCCCTCATGCCCCGCCCCCTCATGCCCCGCCCCCTCATGCCCCGCCCCCTCAGGCCCCGCCCCTCAGGCCCCGCCCCTCACGCCGCAGGGGTCTCTCCTGGCCGCTCCGGCCCGGCCGCTCCGTCGGGAATTCTCGCACGGCGCCGTCGAAGCCCCCCAGGAGCAGGGAGCCGTCGGGGGAGAAGGCCAGAGAGTGGGGGGCAACCGGCTCGTCCTGGGGGGGGACCCCCGTCACGGGGGGACCCCGAAATCCACCCGGGGGGACCCCAAAACCCAGCCAGGGGACAGAGGAGACCCCAAAACCCAGCCAGGGGACATCTGGGGGACCCCAAAATCCACACCAGAGGGATCCCAAAACCCACCCAAGGAGAGAGGAGACCCCAGACCCATCCAGGGGACCCTAAAACCCACCCAGGGACAGAGGAGACCCCAAACTCCTCCCATTAAAGGCGCTGGGGGTCTCTAAAAGCATCGCTGGGACCCCAAATCCCAACCTAGGGACCAGGGAGACCCCAAAACCCACCTGGGGGGACCCCAGTTCCCTCCCAGTCCCTCCCAGTTTGTCCCAGTTGCCCACCAGGTGGTTGTGGGCGCGGAATGACCCCCGCAGGCTCCCGTCGAAGGCGTCCCAAAGGTGCACGGGGTTGTCGCGGCTGCTGGCGGCCACCCTGCCCAGTACGGACCAGTACGGACCAGTATGGACCAGTACACACCAGCAGCGGCCTCCCAAGCACACCTCCCCTGCTCCCAGTACCCCCCCAGTTCGTCCCAGTTACCCTGAGCCCCTCCCGGGATCCTCCCCATAAGCGCCAGGATCTCCCAGTTTGTCCCAGTAGCACCCAGTGCCCTCCCAGTAAACACCCAGCGCACCCCAGTGCCGCCATTCTCCTTCCAGTAACGCTCCCAGTACATCCCAGTCCCCTCCCAGTACATTCCCAGCGTTCCCAGTCCCCTCCCAGTGCTCCCAGTCCATTCCCAGTCCTCCCAGTCCATTCCCAGTCCCCTCCCAGTGCTCCCAGTCCATTCCAGTCCCCTCCCAGTGCTCCCAGTCCCTTCCCAGTGCCTCCCAGTGCTCCCAGTCCATTCCCAGTCCCCTCCCAGTGCTCCAGTAGCTCACAGGCAGGTGGGCGGCTGGCTGGAGTCCATCAGCGGGTACCAGGTGAAGTCGTAGATGGTGTCACCTTCGGCCACCTGCACGGCCGGGACCTGCGACCCCCGAGTGACCCCGGAGTGACCCCGAGTGACCCCAGAGTGACCCCGGAGTGACCCCGGAGTGACCCCAGAGTGACCCCGGAGTGACGCCGGAGTGACCCCCGAGTGACCCCGGGACCCCAAAGCCCCCCAGAGTGACCCTGTAGATCAAAAATGACCCCCAGAGTGACCCCAGACTCCCCAAAACCCCCCCAGCCCCAACAAATCCCCTCCACAGTGACCCAAACCCACCCCCAGGACCCCCCCAATCCCCCCCAGGACCCCCCAAACCCCCCCAGGCTGGGGGGGGCCGCTCGGGGGGGTCTGGGGGGTCCCTGGGGGGATAGGGGAGGGTCGAAGATCCTCAGGGCGTTGTCGTTGCTGCAGCTCAGGACACAGGAGCCGTCGGGGGCCCTGGGGGGCACAGGGGTTGGGGACCCCCACAGAGACCCCAAAACAACCCCCAGGGGATCCACAGGGCATGGGGACCCCCACTGTCACCCCCAGACACCCCAAAACAACCCCCTAGAGGATCCAGACGCTGGGGACCCCCATTTCTGACCCCCCCAGGTGTTGGGGACCCCCGTTTTCAAACCCTAGAGACCCCAAAATGACCCCCAGGGGATCCTCAGGAGTTGGGGACCCCCATTTCTGACCCCCCCAGATGTTGGGGACCCCCGTTTTCAAACCCTAGAGACCCCAAAATGACCCCCAGGGGATCCCCAGGAGTTGGAGACCCCCATTTCTGACCCCCCCAGGGGTTGGGGACCCCCGTTTTCAAACCCTAGAGACCCCAAAATGACCCCCAGGGGATCCCAGGAGTTGGAGACCCCCATTTCTGAACCCCCCAGATGTTGGGGACCCCCCCTCCATTCCCACCCCCCCAAACCCTCCTCAGGGACTCTCAATCCGCCCAGAAGACCCCAACCCAGCCCGGCCATGAGGAGCGGGGCGGGGTTTTTGGGGTGATTTAGGGAGGTTTTGGGGTTGGGGGGGGGTCTCTCACCATTTGCAGCCTCGCAGGAAATTTTCGGGGCGCCGAGCGAATTCCTGCCGCGCCCCCCACACCGGGTGCGGGGGGCGGCTCAGCTCGTACGGGGGGAACCTGGAGAGAGCGAGGGGGCGTCAGGGACCCCTCCCACCAAAAAAACCCCTCAGAGAGTCAAAGACCCCCCCCCCAGAAAAAATCCCCCCCAAAAACTCACTCGGCCTCCTCGGGCTCCTCCGGGGCCGCGTCCTGAGGGGTCCCGGGGGGTTCGGGGACCCCCGGAGGGGCTGCGGAGGGAGGGGAGAGGTCAGAGCTCCGTCCCCACCTCCGAAATTCCCTCAAAAAAATCCCAAAATTTCCCAAAAATCCCCCAAAATCCTCCCGCCGCCCTCACGCGCACCCTCCGCTGCGGGCGCCGCCATGACAGGGCGAGGCCACGCCCCCCAGCGGCCGCGCGCGCCGGTGGCCACGCCCCCATCTCCATATATGGAAACGGGCGGGCTCGCGATTGGCTCCTCCCCTTTGTGGGCGGGGTCTCGGCGTTTCCCGCCAAGCGGGAACAGCCGCGGATTGGGGACCCGGAAATGGGACCCAGAAATGGGACCTGAAAATGGGACCCGGAAATGGAACCCGGAAATGGGCCCCGAAATGGGCCCCGGAAATGGGACCCGGAAATGGGACCCGGAAATGGGACCCAAAGGGGCTCGGGGGGCTCTGGGGGACCCCGAAAACGTCACCTGAGGGGTTCAGGGTGACACAGGGCACCCCAAATTGTCACCTGAGGGGGTTGGGGGGTTCTGGGGGACCCCAAAATGTCACCTGAGGGTTTGGGGGGGTCTCTCAAGGGGCCCCTGGGTTGTGTCCCCCGCTGCTGACCCCATGGCGCCTCCGACAGGCGGCTGTCCCAGTGCTCCCAGTGCTCCCAGTGCTCTCCCAGTGCTCTCCCAGTGCTCCCAGTGTTCCCAGTGCTCTCCCAGTGCTCCCCCAGTGCTCCCAGTGCTCTCCCAGTACTCTCCCAGTGCTCCCAGTGCTCCCAGTGCTCTCCCAGTGCTCCCAGTGCCCTCCCAGTGTTCCCAGTGCTCTCCCAGTGTTCCCAGCTGAGCTGGTGTTGGTGGCCAGGAGTTCCCCAGGTGTGGTGACACAAACCCCCCAGAGTGTCCCTCCATGGCCACCGTGACACAGTGACGGCCACCACGACCCAACCGTGGCCACCATTACCAAACCATGGCCGCCGTGACACAAACATGGCCGCCATGATCCAACCACAGCCACCACGACCCAACCACAGCCACCACAACCCAACCACGGCCACCATGATCCAACCATGGCCACCACGACCCAACCACAGCCACCACAACCCAACCACGGCCACCATGATCCAACCATGGCCACCACGACCCAACCATGGCCACCATGACTCAACCACAGCCACCACGACCCAACCATGGCCACCACGACCCAACCATGGCCACCACAACCCAACCATGGCCACCATTACCAAACCATGGCCACCACAACCCAACCACAGCCACCACAACCCAACCACGGCCACCAACAACCCAACCATGGCCACCACGACTCAACCACAGACACCATAACTCAACCTGGGCCATCACAACCCAACCACGGCCACCATGACTCAACCACGGCCACCACAACCCAACCACAGCCACCACAACCCAACCACAGCCACCACAACCCAACCACAGCCACCACGACCCAACCACGGCCACCATGACTCAACCATGGCCACAATGATCCAACCACGGCCACCACGATCCAACCACGGCCACCACAACCCAACCACGGCCACCACGACCCAACCATGGCCACCATGACTCAACCATGGCCACCACAACCCAACCACAGCCACCACAACCCAACCACAGCACCAAGATCCAACCATGGCCACCATGACTCAACCATGGCCACAATGATCCAACCACGGCCACCACGATCCAACCACGGCCACCACAACCCAACCACGGCCACCACGACCCAACCATGGCCACCATGACTCAACCATGGCCACCATTACCAAACCATGGCCACCACAACCCAACCACAGCCACCACAACCCAACCACGGCCACCACAACCCAACCATGGCCACCACGACTCAACCACAGCCACCATAACTCAACCTGGGCCATCACAACCCAACCACGGCCACCATGACTCAACCACGGCCACCACAACCCAACCACAGCCACCACAACCCAACCACAGCCACCACAACCCAACCACAGCCACCACGACCCAACCACGGCCACCATGACTCAACATGGCCACAATGATCCAACCACGGCCACCACGATCCAACCACGGCCACCACAACCCAACCACGGCCACCACGACCCAACCATGGCCACCATGACTCAACCATGGCCACCACAACCCAACCACAGCCACCACAACCCAACCACAGCCACCAAGATCCAACCATGGCCACCATGACTCAACCATGGCCACAATGATCCAACCACGGCCACCACGATCCAACCACGGCCACCACAACCCAACCACGGCCACCATTACCAAACCATGGCCACCACAACCCAACCACAGCCACCACAACCCAACCACGGCCACCACAACCCAACCATGGCCACCACGACTCAACCACAGCACCATAACTCAACCTGGGCCACCACAACCCAACCATGACCACTACAACCCAACCATGGCCACCACGACCCAACCACGGCCACCACGACCCAACCATGGCCACCACGACTCAACCACAGCCACCACAACCCAACCATGGCCACCATGACCCAAGCACGGCCACCATGATGTTCCTCCACTTGCCCCTCAAGTTCCTCGGGGCCGCCACAGGAGTCCAGGTGACCCCAAATGCGGGGCCTCCTTTGCCCCTTCCCCCCAAAAGAGTCACAGGTGAAAATCAGTAAAACTTTTATTAATTCCCCCCAAATTCCAAATTCCCCGAAATTCGCTTCCCCTCCCCCCAACACCCCCTAAAGTGAAAACAGCAAAACAGAGGGGGAGGGGCGAGGGGCAAAGGACCCCCGAACCCCGAACCCCAAAAACCGCCACCGAGCGCCCCCCACCCCCACCCGCCTCCCCGCCCTCGTTAATGAACGACCCCCATAAATTACAGCCCCCCCCCCCCCGGCCCCCCAAAATCGGGGGGGCTCCCACGCCTGCCCCATCCCCCACCCCAACTTGGGGGTCACCTCTGAACTTGGGGGTCACCCTCGACTTGGGGGTCACCCCAAATTCAAGGCTCAGAGCCCGGGTTGGGGATCAACCCCCCAATGTAAGGGTTTCACCCCAATTTAGGGGTCAGCCCCAGTCTGGGGGTCGCCCCCTCTGAACTTGGGGGTCCAGTTCCATTCAGGAGCTCCCCCCTCAAAGCTGAGGGTCGCTCCAACTTCGGGGTCGACCCCAATTTGGGGGTCACCCCAAATTCAGCCATCTCCACCTTTTGGTGTCGCCTCCCGGCTTGGGGGCGGCCCCAATTCAAGGGTGACCCCAACAGTCTGTGGGGAGCTGGGGGGTGACAACGGCCCCGCCCCCACCGGAGCTCGGGGGTTTGGGGGTGAACCCCAACCCCATTTCAATTTGGGGGTGACAACCCCGTTCCCATATAAACTGGGGTGTCACCCCCACGGCCTGGGGGGTTTGGGGGGTGACAAAAACCCCGTCCCCCACTGAAACTCGGGGGTCACCCCCAGAGCCTGGAGAGGTTTTGGGGGGCGACGCCCCCGACCCCATTTCAGTGTGGGGGTCTGAGGGGTGACGCCGCCGCTCCCGGATAAATTTTGGGGTCACCCCCGTTGCTTGTGGGGGATCGGGGGTGACAACAACCCCGACCCCGTTACAATCTGGGGGTTCAGGGGGTGACGCCCCCCGCACGGATGTGGGGGTTTGGGGGCCGACAACCACCACACCCCCAAATCCATTCTGGGGTCACCCCCACGGCCTGGGGGGTTTGGGGGGGACAACAACTGTCCCCATATGGATGTGGGGTTTTTGGGGAGGGGTGACAACAGCCCCGTCCCCACATCGATGTGGGGGTCACCCCCATGATCTGAGAGGGTTTTTTGGGGGTGACAACAACCCCACATCGATGTTGCTGTCACCCCCACAATCTGAAAGGTTTTTTGGGGTGACAACAGCCCCGTCCCCACGTCGATGTGGGGTTTTTTGGGGGTGACAACAGCCCCGTCCCCACATCGATATCGGTGTCATCCCCACAATCTGAAAGGTTTTTTGGGGGGTGACAACAGCCCCATCCCCACGTCGATGTGGGGTTTTTTGGGGGTGACAACAGCCCCGTCCCCACGTCGATGCGGGGGTCACCCCCACGGGCCGGGGCGTTTTCGGGGGGTTCTGCCCCCCTGCTCCCCGCGGGGGGCTCAGTTGTCGTCGTCGCTGTCGTCGGGGCTGATGGCCGGGCTGGTGAGGCTGTAGGTGGGCGACGTGGGGCTGTAGCCGGGCGACGTGGGGCTGTAGGTGGAGCCCTTGGGCGACGTGGGGCTGTAGGTGGGCGACGTGGGCTGTACTTGGGCGACGTGGGGCTGTAGGTGGGCGACGTGGGGCTGTACTTGGGCGACGTCGGGGTGTAGACGGGCGACGTGGGGCTGTAGGTGGGCGACGTGGGGCTGTACTTGGGCGTGGTGGGGCTGTAGGTGGGCGACGTGGGGCTGTACTTGGGCGAGGTGGGGCTGTACTTGGGCGAGGTGGGGCTGTACTTGGGCGAGGTCGGGGTGTACTCGGGGGAGCTGGGGCTGTAGCTGGGGCTGGTCGGGGTGTACTTGGGCCGACGTGGGGCTGTAGCTGGGGCTGCTGGGGCTGTAGCTGGGGCTGCTGGGGGTGTAGGTGGGCGACTGCGGGGGTGTAGCGGGGGCTGGACGGGGAGTAACTGGGCGATGTGGGGCTGTAACTGGGGGACGTGGGGCTGTAACTGGGGGACGTGGGCTGTAGTTGGGCGAGGTCGGGGTGTAGTTGGGGCTGGTGGGGCTGTAACTGGGCGAGGTGGGGCTGTAACTGGGAGACGTCGGGGTGTAGTTGGGCGACGTGGGGCTGTAGTTGGGCGACGTGGGGCTGTAACTGGGCGAGGTGGGGCTGTAACTGGGAGAGGTGGGGCTGTAACTGGGAGAAGTGGGGCTGTAACTGGGAGATGTGGGGCTGTAGCTCGGCGAGGTGGGGCTGTAACTGGGCGAGGTCGGGCTGTAACTGGGCGAGGTGGGGCTGTAACTGGGCGACGTGGGGCTGTAACTGGGAGATGTGGGGCTGTAACTGGGAGACGTGGGGCTGTAGCTCGGCGAGGTCGGGCTGTAACTGGGCGACGTGGGGCTGTAACTGGGCGAGGTGGGGCTGTAACTGGGAGAGGTGGGCTGTAACTGGGCGACGTGGGGCTGTAGTTGGGCGACGTGGGCTGTAACTGGGCGACGTGGGGCTGTAACTGGGCGAGGTGGGGCTGTAACTGGGGCTCTGTGGGGTGTAGCCCCCCGGCGAGCGCGGCTCGTAGGCGGGGGACGTCGGGCTGTAGCTGGGGGACATGGCCCCACCTGCGGAGAGGGGACACGGGGGTCAGGAGGGGTCGGGGTTTGTGGGGCGCAGTGAGGGGCTGGGATGGGGTGTGGGGGTGTGGTTTGGGGTGTTTGGGTGTGGTTTGGGGTGCGTGGGTGTGGTTTGGGGTGTTTGGGTGTGGTTCGGGGTGTGTGGGTGTGGTTTGGGGTGCGTGGCTGTGGTTCGGGGTGCGTGGGTGTGGTTCGGGGTGTGTGGGTGTGGTTTAGGGTGCGTGGGTGTGGTTTGGGGTGTTTGGGTGTGGTTTGGGGTGTTTTAGGGTGTTGTTAATAGTTACAGGTTGTTTTATGGGTGTTATGGGGCTGTTTTGGGGTGCATGGGTGTGGTTTGGGGTGCGTGGGTGTGGTTTGGGGTGTTTGGGTGTGGTTTGGGGTGCGTGGGTGTGGTTTGGGGTGTTTGGGTGTGGTTTGGGGTGCAGTGGGGCCGGTTCGGGGTGTTGTTAACAGTTACAGGGCGCTTTACAGGTGCTCTGGGTTATTTTAGGGTGTCGTGGGTAGTTACAGGGTGTTTTACAGGGTTATTTTGGGTTATTTTGGGTCGTTTCGGGCTGTTTCGGGGTGTTGTTAACAGTTACAATGTGTTTACAGGGTTATTTTAGGGTGTTGTGGGTCGTTTCACGGTGTTTTACAGCGTTATTTTGGGTTATTTGGGGTTATTTTGGGTCGTTTCAGGGTGTTTCAGGGTGTTGTTAAGGGTTACAGGGTTATTTTGGTTATTTTGGGTTATTTTGGGTTATTTTGGGTTGTTTCAGGGTGTTTCAGGGTGTTGTTAACGGTTACAATGTGTTTTACAGGGTTATTTTAGGGAGTTGTGGGTCGTTTCAGGGTGTTTCAGGGTGTTTTTAAGGATTACAGGGTGTTTTACAGGTGTTTTGGTTTATTTTGGGTCGTTTCAGGCTGTTTCAGGGTGTTGTTAAGGGTTACAATGTGTTTTACAGGGTTATTTTGGGTTATTTTGGGTTATTTTGGGTCGTTTCAGGCTGTTTCAGGGTGTTGTTAAGGGTTACAATGTGTTTTACAGGGTTATTTCGGGTTATTTTGGGTTGTTTTGGGTCGTTTCAGGCTGTTTCGGGGTGTTGTTAACAGTTACAATGTGTTTTACAGGGTTATTTTAGGGTGTTGTGGGTCGTTTCACGGTGTTTTACAGCGTTATTTTGGGTTATTTGGGGTTATTTTGGGTCGTTTCAGGGTGTTTCAGGGTGTTGTTAAGGGTTACAGGGTTATTTTGGGTTATTTTGGGTTATTTTGGGTCGTTTCGGGGTGTTTCAGGGTGTTGTTAACGGTTACAATGTGTTTTACAGGGTTATTTCGGGTTATTTCGGGTTATTTTGGGTTATTTTGGGTCGTTTCGGGCTGTTTCAGGGTGTTGTTAACCGTTACGATGTGTTTCACAGGTGGTCCGTGCTATTGTGAGTCACTTCAGGGCGTTTTGGGCTGTTACGGAGCGTTTCAGGGTGTTTTGGGGGGGTTAACAAGGTGTTTTACGGGGTTCTTTCGGGGTGTTTCGGGGTGTTTTTGGGGCTGCACTCACCTGGGGAGGGGATGTAGGGGCTGGAGGGGCCGGGTGACCCCGGCGAGCCGGGCGTGGGTGACCAGGCCGGGGAGTAGCCGGGGCTGAACCCGGAGGCGTCCGAGGCGGCGCTGGGCGAGAATCCGGCGCCGCCCGGGGTCATGCCGCTGCCTGCGGGGGAAACGGGGGTCAGGGGGACCCCAAATCCAGCCCAGGGACCCCAAATCCTACCCAGGGACCCCAAATCCAACCCAGGGACCCCAAAACACAACCTGAGACCCCAAAACCACCCCTTAAAAACAACCCGACACCGCCCGGGGTCATGCCGCTGCCTGCGGGGGAAACGGGGGTCAGGGGGACCCCAAAACCAGCCCAGGGACCCCAAATCCAGCCCAGGGACCCCAAAACACAACCTGAGACCCCAAAACCACCCCCAAATCCAACCCAGGACCCCAAATCCAACCCAGGACCCCAAAACCACCCCTTAAAAACAACCCGGCACCGCCCGGGGTCATCCCGCTGCCTGCGGGGGAAACGGGGGTCAGGGGGACCCCAAATCCAGCCCAGGGACCCCAAAACCACCCCCAAATCCAACCCAGGACCCCAAATCCCAGCCCAGAACACCCCAAACCGCCCCCGGGACCCCTCAAATGGACCTTGGGGACACAAAGTGCCCCCAGGACACCCAAACGGACCCCAAATCCGCCCCCACGCCCATCCCAGTGCCACCCGTTCTACCCCGCCTCAGAGCCCCCCCAAAACACCCCAGAGCCCCCCAAGCATCCCCAGTTCAACCCCGTGACCCCCGGAGTACCCCAGGACACCCCAAACCCCGTCCCAGCGCCCCCGACGCACCCACGCTGGGGGACCAGGCGCCGTAGGCCGGGGTGGCCCCCTGGTTCCAGGGGGTCATGGCCGGGGACATCCCCCCCATGGGGCTGGGGGCCGAGCCGAAGAACATCCCGGTGGCTGCGGAGAGAGCGGGGTCAGGGGCACCCCAAAATGGGGGACACCAGCGTCTGGGGGACACCAACATCTGGGGGCACCCCAAAATCGGGGACACCAGCGTCTGGGGGGACACCAACATCGGGGGGACACCAACATCTGGGGGGACCCCAAAATCGGGGACACCAGCGTCTGGGGGGACACCAACATCTGGGGGGACCTCAAAATCGGGGACACCAGCGTCTGGGGGACACCAGCGTCTGGGGAATACCAAAATCGGGGACACCAACATCTGGGGGGACCCCAAAATCAGGGACACCAACATCTGGGGGACACCAACATCTGGGGGGACCCCAACATCTGGGGAATACCAAAGCCTGGAGCACCCCAACATCTGGGGGATCTCAACACCTGGAGTATCCCAACATCTGGAGCACCCCAAAATATGAGGGACACCAACATCTGGGGGGACCCCAAAATTGGGGACACCAACATCTGGGGGGACACCAACATCTGGGGGGATCCCAAAATCGGGGACACCAAAACCTGGAGGACACCAACCTCTGGAGTACCCCAAAAATCTGGGGGACCTCAACACGCGGAGTACCCCAACATCTGGAGCACCCCAAAACCTGGGGGACGCCAACATCTGGGGGACCTCAACATCTACGAGATCCCAACCTCTGGTGGACACCAGGTGACCGGGGCTGGGACGGGCTGGTGGCCATGATGACATTGGGGGGTCTTCACGTCACCGCCCTTGGGGCGTTCTCCTCTTTCCCCAAAATGGGAGAGGAACCCCAAAATGGGAGAGGAACCCCAAAACCCCAGGTGTCTCCCCATCTTCCCAAGGGGACCCAGGTGACCGGGACAGGGTGACAGCGGTGGCCACGGTGACGCTGGAGTTGTGTCACCACCCTTGCGGCGTCCCCAACTCCTCCCCTCGTAGGATCCAAACGTTCCGATCACGCCGGACCCCAAAATCCTTGCGGACCCCAAAACCCGGAGCCGTCCCCTCTGGCCACGGGGACGCCCAGCGCCGGACGAGGACCTTGAAGGTCTCGGTGTCGCCGCACCCTGGGGTGGGCTGGAGGAACCCGCTCCCCGTTCTCCCGGGGGCGTCCCCCCGGCTCTCCCCGGGGTTTCTCCCGAGGGTTTCGGGGACTCACGGCCGCCGACGCCGAGGCCGGGCAGGGCGCTGGGGATCTCCATGCCGTGCTTGCACTTCTCGGCGTCCAGCAGCAGATCGAAGCAGCCGGTGCCGGCCGGGGCCAGCTGGCCCAGCATGATGTTCTCCGAGACGCCCTTCATGGGGTCGCTCTCGCCGTGGGCAGCCGCCTCCATCAGGACATCGACCTGAGAGACGGGGGGGACACCCCAAAATCAGCCTCGAACCCCTGGATGCGCCAAAACCGCCAATATCCTTCGAAACGCCCCCCAAATCCTAGAAAACGTCCCTGGAATTCCCGGTTTTAGGAGCCAAAAGCTTTTTGTGGGGTCACTGTCCCCATCAACCTGAGGGAGGGGACACCCCAAAACCGGCCTTGAACCCCATAATCAGCTTCCACCTTTAAATGTCCTTTCTGAACCCCAAAGCCTAGAAAACGTCCCCCAAATCCCCCATTTCCAGCCCCAAAATCGCATTCCTAACCCCATTCCCACCCTTCTAAACCCCATTCCCACCCCAAACCCCAAATCCCAATCCCAACCCCAAACCCCAAACCCCAATCCCAATCCCAAACCCCAATCCCAAACCCCAAACCCAATTCCCGCACCGTCTCCTCAAAGGAGCACTTCATGAGGGGCCCGGTGTCCTGGCGGTTGATGGCCATTGGGTGTCCCCTCGATGTCGTACCCCAAACCCCAAATCCCAAACCCCAAACCCCAAACCCCAAACCCCAATCCCCGCACCGTCTCCTCGAAGGAGCACTTCATGAGGGGCCCGGTGTCCTGGCGGTTGACGGCCATTGGGTGTTCCCTCGATGTCACACCCCAAACCCCAAACCCCAGACCCCAAATCCCAAACCCCAATCCCAAACCCCAAACCCCAAACCCCAAATCCCAAACCCCAAATCCCAAACCCCAAACCCCAAACCCCAAACCCCAATCCCAAACCCCAACCCCGCACTGTCTCCTCGAAGGAGCACTTCATGAGGGGCCCGGTGTCCTGGCGGTTGACGCCGTGCCGGGTGATGGCCATTGGGTGTCCCCTCAATGTTGTACCCCAAACCCCAAACCCCAAATCCCAAACCCCAAACCCCGCACCGTCTCCTCGAAGGAGCACTTCATGAGGGGCCCGGTGTCCTGGCGGTTGACGCCGTGCCGGGTGACGGCCATTGGGTGTTCCCTCAATGTTGTACCCCAAACCCCAAACCCCAAACCCTAAACCCCAAACCCTAAACCCCAAACCCCAGACCCCAAACCCCAAACCCCAATCCCCGCACCGTCTCCTCGAAGGAGCACTTCATGAGGGGCCCGGTGTCCTGGCGGTTGACGCCGTGCCGGGTGATGGCCATCAGGTGTCCCCTGGAGGTCATGGTGTCGCACAGCAGCGCCAGGTGCCGGTAGTTGACGTAGGAGCCGTCGAAGGAGATGACGTGGTAGAGCTCCCGCTCCAGCGCCTTCCGCACCGCCTCGATGCCCAGAACCTGCCCGGGGGTTGGGGTCGCTCAGGGGTGGGAATCCCCAAGATCCAGGGGGTGGGAATTCCTCGAAATCCTGGGGGTGGGAATCCCCAAAATCCTGGGGGTGGGAATTCCCCAAAATCCTGGGGGTGGGAATCCCCAAAGATCCAGGGGGTGGGAATCCCCAAAAATCCAGGGGGTGGGAATTCCCCAAAATCCTGGGGGTGGGAATTCCTCGAAATCCAGGGGGTGGGAATCCCCAAAATCCTGGGAGTGGGAATTCCTCGAAATCCAGGGGGTGGGAATCCCCAAAATCCTGGGAGTGGGAATCCCCAAGAATCCAGGGGGTGGGAATCCCCAAAAATCCAGGAGGAGGGAATTCCCCAAAATCCTGGGGGTGCGAATCCCCAAAGATCCAGGGGGTGGGAATCCCCAAAATCCTGGGGGTGGGAATCCCCAAAAATCCTGGGGGTGGGAATCCCCAAAAATCCAGGGGGTGGGAATCCCCAAAAATCCTGGGGGTGGGAATCCCCAAAGATCCAGGAGGAGGGAATCCCCAAAAATCCAGGGGGTGGGAATTCCTCGAAATCCAGGGGGTGGGAATTCCTCGAAATCCAGGGGGTGGGAATTCCCCAAAATCCAGGGGGTGGGAATTCCTCGAAATCCAGGGGGTGGGAATTCCCAAAAATCCTGGGGGTGGGAATCCCCAAAATCCAGGGGGTGGGAATTCCCAAAAATCCTGGGGGTGGGAATCCCCAAAGATCCAGGGGGTGGGAATCCCCAAAGATCCAGGGGGTGGGAATCCCCAAAAAATCCAGGGGGTGGGAATTCCCCGAAATCCTGGGGGTGGGAATCCCCAAAGATCCAGGGGGTGGGAATTCGAAATCCCCAAAAATCCTGGGGGTGAGAATTGCCCAAGATCCAGGGGTTTGGGGAGATCCCAAAATCCAAGGGTTCAGGAATTCTCAAAACCCAAAGGTTGGAAAATCCCAAAATTCAGGGGTTTGGGAGTTCCCGAAATCTGGGGGTTGGGAATCCTCAAATTCCAGGGTTCCATCAATCTCTGGGATTCAGGGGTTTGGGGATCCCCAAAATCCAGAGCTCTGGGGATCCCACCAGCCTGGGCACCCAGGTGTCCTCACGGTGAAGATTCTCCACCGTGAGAATCCAGGTGTGTCACCCACCCCCAGGTGTGTCCCCCACCCCCCAGGTGTGTCACCCACCCCCCAGGTGTGCCCCTCACCCCCAGGTGTGTCCATCACCCCCCAGGTGTCCCCCAGGTGTGTCCCTCACCCCCAGGTGTGTCCATCACCCCCCAGGTGTGCCCCTCACCCCCAGGTGTGTCCATCACCCCCAGGTGTGTCCCTCACCCCCAGGTGTCCCCATCACCCCCAGGTGTGTCCCAGGTGTCCCCCAGGTGTGTCCCCCACCCCCCAGGTGTGTCCCCAGCCCAGGTGACTCACGGTGAAGATCTCCACGATGTCGTTGGACGTGGTGCGCACCGGGTCCATGAGGCCCCAGGTGTGCCCCTCACCCCCAGGTGTGTCCCTCACCCCCAGGTGTCCCCAGGTGTGTCCCTCACCCCCCAGGTGTGTCCCTCACCCCCCAGGTGTGTCCATCACCCCCCAGGTGTGTCCTCACCCCCCAGGTGTGTCCCTCACCCCCCAGGTGTGTCCATCACCCCCAGGTGTGTCCTCACCCCCCAGGTGTGTGTCCATCACCTCCCAGGTGTCCCCAGGTGTGTCCCCAGGTGTCCCCAGCCCAGGTGACTCACGGTGAAGATCTCCACGATGTCGTTGGACGTGGTGCGCACCGGGTCCACGTCCTTCTCGCTCAGCACCCGCATCAGGCTGACGCCGTCCGTCTCCAGGATCCACTCCTGGAGCGCCTTGAACTCCCCGTCCTCCGTGATGATGATCTTCTTCTTGTTGTCCGTCTGCGGCAGGTGCATGTACACCTGGCCAGGTGGGGACAGGGCTCACCATGGTGTCCTGGACCTTCTAAAGGTCTCCTGGATCCTCCTAAAGCTCTGCATGGAGAGCTCCAGGCGCTGCTCAGGATCCACCTGGAGATCTGGACCCCCCAGAGCACCTGGTGCCACCCCGAGACCTCCTCAAGTGTCACCACTAAAGTCCTGGAGCTCCTAAAACTCTCCGAGGAGAGCTCCAGGTGTCCGTCAGGATCCACCTGGGACCCTCAGAGCACCGAGGGTTGTGACCTGGGGGACACCCAGGTAATCCAGGGACCTTCTCAGGTGCCCACAGGGACCATCTTGGACCTTCTAGAGGTCTTCTGGAACCTTCTAAAGGTCACCATGGACCTCTCCAGGTGCTCCTGGGGACTTCCCAAACCCCTCCTGGACCTCTCCAGGTGTCCCCAAGCCCATCCCAGGTGTCCCTGAGCCCTCTCCAGGTGTCCCCGAGCCCATCCCAGGTGTCCCCAAGTTCACCCCAGGTGTCCCCATCACCCCAGGTGTCCCCATCACCCCAGGTGTCCCCGAGCCTTCTCCAGGTGTCCCCGTCACCCCAGGTGTCCCCAAGCCCACCCAGGTGTCCCCATCACCCCAGGTGTCCCCATCACCCCAGGTGTCCCCGAGCTCACCCCAGGTGTCCCCAAGTTCACCCCAGGTGTCCCCGTCACCCCAGGTGTCCCCGTCACCCCAGGTGTCCCCAAGCTCACCCCAGGTGTCCCCGAGCTCACCCCAGGTGTCCCCGAGCCCTCTCCAGGTGTCCCCATCACCCCAGGTGTCCCCATCACCCCAGGTGTCCCCGTCACCCCAGGTGTCCCCGTCACCCCAGCTGTCCCCAAGCCCTCTCCAGGTGTCCCCATCACCCCAGGTGTCCCCATCACCCCAGGTGTCCCCATCACCCCAGGTGTCCCCGTCACCCCAGGTGTCCCCGAGCCCTCTCCAGGTGTCCCCGTCACCCCACCCCAGGTGTCCCCACCTTGCTGATCTGCTCGATGCCCTGCAGCGTCATGTCCGTCAGCATGTTGGACTCGATGCAGCGCAGGAAGACGTCGTCGTCCATCTTGTCCACCACCTCCTCCTCCTGGAGGGGACACGGCGGGCGGGGCGGGTGAGGCCCGGGCCACCTCCGGGTGCCCCCCGGGGCGCCCCCGGGTCCCCTCCCACCTCCTGCATCTTGTTCTCGTCGCTGTTCATGATGCGGATGCGCAGCACCAGCTTCTCGGCGTTGTCGTCGTTGAAGATGCAGTTGAGGTCGTCGCCGAAGCCTGGCGGGGGACACCGGGATGGGGACGGGGTCAGCGCCGGGGTGACGGCACCCAAGGGACCCTCGGGGTCAGGTGGGGATCGTCCAAGATCTGACAGGAACCCCCAGAGCTCGGCCAGGTCACCCCAAAGCCCCGACAGGCTCAGACAGGGCCCTGAAAGGTTCCTCAGGTGTCTCCAAGCGTCACCCAGGAGCCCCAAAAGCTCCTCAGATGTCACCCAGGAGCCCCAAAAGCTCCTCAGGTGCCCTCAAAGGTCATCCAGGTCACCTCAAATCTCCTCCAGGTCACCTCAAAACTCCTCCAGGTCCCTCAAACCCAATCCAGGTCCCTCCAAACCCTCTCCAAACCACCTCAAATTCCCTCCCAGGTCCCCTCAAACTCCCTCCAGGTCACTCAAACCCTCTCCAAACCATCTCAGACCCCCTCAAATCCGCCCCCAGATCCCCCCAAGCCCACTCCAGTTCCCCCAAACCCTCTCCAAGCAGTCTCAGAGCCGCTCCATGTCCCTCAAACCCCCCCCCGATCCCATCAAGCCCACTCTAATTCCCCCAAACACCCCCCAGATCCCCCCAAACCCCCTCCAGATCCCCCCCAAACCCTCTCCAAACCATCTCAGACCCCCTCCATGTCCCTCAAACCCCCCCTCAGATCCCCCCAAACCTACTCAAGTTCCCCCAAACCACCCCCAGATTCCCCCAAACCCTCTCCAAACCATCTCAGACCCCCTCCATGTCCCTCAAACCCCCCCTCAGATCCCCCCAAGCCCACTCCAGTTCCCCCAAACCCTCTCCAAACCATCTCAACCCCCCCTCAGATCCCATCAAGCCCACTCTAATTCCCCCAAACCCCCCCAGATCCCCTCAAACACCCCCCAGATCCCCCCAAACCCCCTCCAGATCCCCCCAAACCCCCCCAGATCCCCCCAAACTCCCTCCAATTCCCCCAAACCCTCTCCAAACCATCTCAGACCTGCTCCATGTCCCTCAAATCCCCCCTCAGATCCCCCCAATCCCATTCCAGTTCCCCCAAACCCCCTCCAATTCCCCCAAACCCTCTCCAAACCATCTCAGACCCCCCTCAGATCCCCCCAAGCCCCCCCAGGTCCCGCCCCGCGCACCGGCGTTGATCTTCTCGGCGATCTGCTCCATGGTGAGCTTGCGGTCCGTCATGTGCTTGCGGTCCAGCTCCACGCGCAGCAGCCAGGGCGAGATGCGGCTGACGTCGAAGTCGGGCATCTCGTAGTAGACGTTGACCCACTCCTGGTCCTCGGCCACCACCGTGCTCTGCGGGTTCGGGTCGTAGTAGATGGCGGTGTTGGCCGTCACCTTGCGCAGCGTGGTGTGCTCCAGGCGGCACAGGATGTCCTGGGGACAATGGGGACACGGGGATGGTCAGGGGACATTGGGGACATCAGGTGTGGTGTGCTCCAGGCGGCACAGGATGTCCTGGGGACATTGGGGACAGTCAGGGGACATCGGGGACATTGGGGACATCGGGGACATCGAGTGTGGTGTGCTCCAGGTGGCACAGGATGTCCTGGGGACAATGAGGACACGGGGACGGTCAGGGGACATTGGGGACATCAGGGACATTGAGTGTGGTGTGCTCCAGGCGGCACAGGATGTCTTGGGGGGGGACAGTCAGGGGACATTGTGGACATCAGGGACATCGGGGACATCGGGTGTGGTGTGCTCCAGGCGGCACAGGATGTCCTGGGGACATTGGGGACACGGGGACGGTCAGGGGACATTGGGGACATTGGGGACATCGGGGACATTGGGGACATTGGGGACATCAGGTGTGGTGTGCTCCAGGCGGCACAGGATGTCCTGGGGGGAACAGGGACATGGGAACATCAAAGACATGGGGACACAGAGGTGACAGGGCCACCACAGGGCTGTGGGGACAAAGGAGGTGACACCAACCCAGAGTGCCACCACGGGGACATGAAGCCACGGTGCCACCACAGGGCTGTGGTCACACAAACCCACAGTGCCACCACAGGGCTGTGGGGACAAAGGAGGTGACACCAACCCACGGTGCCACCACAGGGCTGTGGGGACAAGGAGGTGACACCAACCCACGGTGCCACCACCAGGGACATGAAGCCACAGGGCTACCACAGGGCTGCAGGGTCAAGGAGGTGACACCAACACACGGTGCCACCACAGGGCTGTGGTCACACAAACCCACAGTGCCACCATGGAGCTGTGGGAACAAGGATGTGACACAAACCCAGGGACGTGAAGCCATGGGGCCACCACAGGGCTGCAGGGACAAGGAGGTGACCCCAACCCCCAGTGCCACCAGCAGAGCACCCCACCCCACCGGGAACCCCCCAAACCCCGGCAGCTCCTCCCCGTGCCCGGCGTCACCTTGGCGCGCTCGGCGTCGCGGGCGCTCTGCCCCAGCAGGAACACGGTGAGCGACGGCGTCTTGGGCTTCTTGGAGATGTTGATGAGCTCCTTGAGGCGCGGCACGCCCAGCGTGACGTTCTTGGCCGACACGCCGGCGTAGTGGAAGGTGTTGAGGGTCATCTGCGTGGCCGGCTCGCCCAGGGACTGCGCGGCCAGAGCGCCCACCATCTCGCCGGGGTGCGCCTGGGGGGACACGGGGACAGCGCGGGGTCAGGGAAACCCCGGAGGAGACCCCAAACCCACCAACAGTGACCCCAAACCCACCAAGAGTGACCCCAAATCCTTCAACAGTGACCCCAAAACCACCAAAAATGACCCCAAAACCACCAGGAATAACCCCAAACCATCTCGCCGGGGTGCGCCTGGGGGGACAGCGCGGGGTCAGGGAAACCCCGGAGGAGACCCCAAACCCATCAAGAGTGACCCCAAATCCACCAAGAGTGACCCCAAATCCTTCAATAGTGACCCCAAATCCACCACCAGTGACCCCAAATCCAACAGGAGTGACACCAAATCCACCAGGAATAACCCCAAACCATCTCGCCGGGGTGCGCCTGGGGGGACACGGGGACAGCGCGGGGTCAGGGAAACCCCGGAGGAGACCCCAAATCCACCAAGAGTGACCCCAAATCCAACAAGAGTGACCCCAAATCCAACAGGAGTGACCCCAAATCCTTCAATAGTGACCCCAAATCCAACAGGAGTGACCCCAAATCCACCAGGAATAACCCCAAACCATCTCGCCGGGGTGCGCCTGGGGGGACACGGGGACAGCGCGGGGTCACGGGAAACCCCGGAGGAGACCCCAAATCCACCAGGAGTGACACCAAATCCACCAGGAGTGACCCCAAATCCAACAGGAGTGACCCCAAATCCTTCAATAGTGACCCCAAACCCACCAACAGTGACCCCAAATCCTTCAATAGTGACCCCAAATCCACCAAGAGTGACCCCAAACCCACCACCAGTGACCCCAAACCCATCAAGAGTGACCCCAAAACCACTAAAAGTGACCCCAAATCCACCAGAGTTGACCCCAAACCTCACTCTCACAATGGCCCGGTTGAACCTGGACTCGATCTCCTCCAGCAGCCAGTCTGGGACACCTCAAATTCTGACTCCAAACCCCCCCAGAACGACCCCAAACCCCAAATACTGACCCCAAACCCGCCCAGAACGACCCCAAACCCCCAAATACTGACCCCAAACCCGCCCAGAACGACCCCAAACCCCCAAATACTGACCCCAAACCCACCCAGAACGACCCCAAACCCCAAATACTGACCCCAAACCCCCAAATAGTGACCCCAAACCCCCAAATAGTGACCCCAAACCCCCAGATCCGACCCCAAACCCCCCCAAGCCCCCAGATCCGACCCCAAGCCCCGCTCTCACGATGGCCTGGTTGAACTTGGACTCGATCTCCCCCAGCAGCCAGTCTGGGACACCTCAAAATCTGACCTCAAACCCCAAATAGTGACCCCAAACGCCAAATACTGACCCCAAACCCGCCCAGAACGACCCCAAAGCCCCGTAACCCCGCTCTCACGATGGCCTGGTTGAACTTGGACTCGATCTCCCCCAGCAGCCAGTCGAAGGCCTCCCCGCTGAGGCGGAACTCCTCCACCATGCGGCGGCTGCAGAGCGTGGAGCGCAGGTGGATGTTGAAGAGCAGCGTTGCGTTCTCCTGCGCCTGCCGGCTCAGGGGATCCTCGCCGTTCACGATCACCAGCTTCCGGCTCAGCTCCTTCACCCCTGCGGGGACAGCGGCGCCGCCGGAGCGTCCCGAGGACGGCCAGAACCTTCCGGAGCCTCCTGAGGGGCTCCAGAACCTTCCGGAGCATCCTGAGGGGCTCCAGAACCTTCCGGAGCGTCCCCAGACCCATCCCAGCCTCCTGAGGGGCTCCAGAACCTTCCGGAGCGTCCCCAGACCCATCCCAGCTTCCTGAGGACCTCCAGAACCTTCCAGAACATCCCCAGACCCATCCCAGCTTCCCGAGGGGCTCCAGAACCTTCCGGAGCATCCCCAGGACCTCCAGAACCTTCCGGAGCGTCCCCAGACCCATCCCAGCTTCCTGAGGGGCTCCAGAACCTTCCAGAGCTTCCTGAGGGGCTCCAGAACCTTCCAGAACGTCCCCAGACCCATCCCAGCTTCCTGAGGGGCTCCAGAACCTTCCAGAGCAGCCCCAGGACCTCCAGAACCTTCCAGAGCGTCCCCAGACCCATCCCAGCCTCCTGAGGGGCTCCGGAACCTTCCGGAGCTTCCTGAGGGGCTCCAGAACCTTCCGGAGCCTCCTGAGGGGCTCCAGAACCTTCCAGAGCGTCCTGAGGGGCTCCAGAACCTTCCGGAGCGTCCCCAGACCCATCCCAGCTTCCTGAGAGGCTCCAGAACCTTCCGGAGCATCCCCAGGACCTCCAGAACCTTCCGGAGCGTCCCCAGACCCATCCCAGCTTCCCGAGGGGCTCCGGAACCTTCCTGAGGAACCCCAGACCCATCCCAGCCTCCTGAGGGGCTCCAGAACCTTCCGGAGCATCCCCAGACCCATCCCAGCTTCCTGAGGGACCCAAGAACTTCCAGAACCTTCCAGAGGGTCCCCAAACTCATCGCACCTTCCTGAGACCGTAGGGAATCTCCAGAGCTTTGTTGGGGACCTCCAGGACCTTCTTGGGGGTCTCCCCCAATCTTATCAGAGCTTCCTGAGGGTCCCCAAGTCCCCCCGGAACCTTCTCAGGGGTCACTGGAGACCCCAAACCCCCCCAGAACCTCCTTGGGGGGCTCATGTGGGTCCCAAAGCCCCCCTTGGACCTTCCCAGGTCTCTCCAGCCTCTTCCTGAGGTCCGGAGCGGCCCCCAAAGGTCCTGGAAGGGCTCCCAACGCCCCCCGGCCGATCTCGGGGTCCCCACTCACCCTCCACCACCTTGACGGGGTGCAGGTCCGAGGGCAGGCGCGAGTTGATGTGGAAAATCTTCTGCGCGTTCCAGATCATGCGGAGCAGGTTACAGGGGAGCACCACCTGCGGGGGGACCCCAGAAACGGGGAGAGAACCCCAAAAATAGGGGTGAGAACCCCAGAAATGGGGGTGAGAACCCCAGAAATAGGGGTGAGAACCCCAGAAACGGGGAGAGAACAACAAAAATAGGGGTCAGAACAACAAAAATAGGGGTGAGAACCCCAGAAACGGGGGTGAGAACCCCAAAAACAGGGGTGAGAACCCCAGAAACGGGGAGAGAACCCCAGAAACGGGGTGAGAACATGGGAACCCCAAAAATGGGGGCCAGAACCTCAAAAATGTGGTGAGAACCTCAAAAATGGAGTCACACCACCAAGATTTGGGGTGAAAACCCCGAAATGGGGGTGAAAACCCCAAAATTGGGGGTGAAAACCCCGAAATGGGGGTCAGAGCCTCCAAACCGGGGGTGAGAAGCCCAAACCTGGCTTCTCTTGGTTGGATGTGGAGGCGCCCCAAGGATTTTTGGGGTCCCCTGGTTGGGTTTTGGGGTGTCTTGGTTGGACTTGGAGGTGTCCCAGGGGTTTTTAGGAACCCCTGGTTGGATTTCAGGGTGTCCCAGGGTTTTTCAGGGTCCCCTGGCTGTTTTTTGGGGTCTCCCAGTGGTTTTTGGGGTCCTCTGGCTGGATTTTGGGGTGTCCCAGGGGTTTTTAGGAACCCTTGGTTGGATTTTCAGGGTGTCCCGGGGGTTCTCGGGGTCCCCTGGCTGTATTTTCGGGGTGTCCCGGGGGTTCTCGGGGTCCCCTGGTTGGATTTTCGGGGTGTCCTGGTGGTTTTTGGGGTCCCCTGGCTGTATTTTCGGGGTGTCCCAGAGGTTTTCAGGGTCCCCTGGCTGTTTTTTGGGGTGTCCCGGGGGTTTTTAGGAACCCTTGGTTGGTTTTTTGGGGTGTCCCGGGGCTCTCGGGGTCCCCTGGCTGGATTTTCGGGGTTCTCGGCGTCACCTTGCTGTCCCCTGTGGGGAAGATGACCCTGAGGACCTCCCTGTCCTCGCGCATGCGCTCGAACTCGCGCTCCAGCTCGTTCTGGATGTGGGCGTTGGACAGGATGTCCTTGACCAGCTCCTCCTGCAGCGTCCGGCGCAGCGCCCGCTCGTTGGTGTAGTCGAACTTGAACCTGAGGGGACACGGGGACACCTGAGGGACACCCGGGGGACACCCGGGGGACACCCAGGGGACACCCAGGGGACACCAAAGTGTCACCCAGGTCAGGCCGGAGCAGCTCGGGGACACCGAAAAAGGTGGGCAAGACCCAAAAACGTGTCCAGGAGAAGGTTGGGGACACCTAAACGTGACCAGAACTTGAGAGAAGAAGATTAGGGACACCAAAATGTGATGGAAATTTGGGGAGGAGAAGGTTGGGGACACCGAAAAAAGGTGGGCAAAACCCAAAAACGTGTCCAGGAGAAGGTTGGGACACCAAAATGTGATGGAAATTTGAGAAGGAGAAGACTGGGGACACCAAAAAACGGTGATAGGACCCAAAAACATCTCCAGGAGAAGGTTGGGGACACCAAAAAACGGTGACAGGACCCAAAAAAGTGTCCAGGAGAAGGTTGGGACACCAAAAAAAGGTGGATAACACCCAAAAACATCTCCAGGAGAAGGTTGGGGACACCATAGAAGGTGGATAACACCCAAAAACGTGTCCAGGAGAAGACTGGGGACACCAAAACGTGACCAAAGTTTAGGAGGAGAAGACTGGGGACACCAAAAAACTGTGATAGGACCCAAAAAAGTGTCCAGGAGAAGGTTGGGGACATCATAGAAGGTGGATAACACCCAAAAACATCTCCAGGAGAAGGTTGGGGACACCAAAACGTGACCAAAGTTTAGGAGGAGAAGACTGGGGACACCAATATTTGGGGTGGAAGAGGTTGGGGACGTTAAAATGGCTGCCAGGATGGGGAGGAACCATTTGGAAGACCCCACTTGAACCCCAAAATGTCCCCGACTCCCGTTTAAAGACCCCAAAATGTCTCC
Organism: Delichon dasypus; assembly: GCA_037837765.1. Lineage (NCBI taxonomy): Eukaryota > Metazoa > Chordata > Aves > Passeriformes > Hirundinidae > Delichon > Delichon dasypus. The sequence continues at coordinate 353,781 of JBBAXF010000068.1, read as the reverse complement.
ATAGCTTGGAATGAAGCGCTTGAAGACCCCGAGATGTCTCCAGCTCCCACCTGAAGACCCCGAGATGTCCCCAACTCCTATCTGAAGACCCCAAGATGTCCCCAACACCTATCTGAAAGCCCCTGAGATGTCCCCAACTCCTATTTAAAGACCCCGAGATGTCTCCAGCTCCCACCTGAAAGCCCCTGAGATGTCCCCAACTCCTATTTAAAGACCCCAAGATGTCCCCAACTCCTATCTGAAGACCCCAAGATGTCCCCAACTCCTATTTAAAGACCCCAAGATGTCCCCAACTCCTATCTGAAGACCCTGAGATGTCCCCAACTCCTCGACCAAGCCCCTCACTGACCCCAGCTGGGGCCGTTGACCCCGACCCCGACCACGCCCTGCCCCGGGCCGTGTCCCCACCGTGTCCCCACCGTGTCCCCACCGTGTCCCCGTGTCCCCTCACTTCTTCTCGAAGGCTTTGTTGGAGGGTTTGAGGGTGGCCAGGTTCTGGAACTCCACGCTCTCGCCGGCCAGCCCGTCCTCGCCGTAGCGCAGCTGCACCACCTGGTTGATGGAGTTCCTCACCGTGGCGTCGTACTTGACCATCACCGACTCCATGGACTTGATCAGGCGCCGCTGGATGTACCCTGGGGACGGGGAGGGGTCAGGAGGCATCTGGGGAGGGGTCAGGAGGAACCTGGGGAGGGGTCAGGAGATCCTGGGGAGGGGTCAGGAGGCACCTGGGGAGGGGTCAGGAGATCCTGGAGGCACCTGGGGAGGGGTCAGGGGATCTTGGAAGCATCTAGGGAGGGTTTGGGATCTCCTGGAGGCATCTCGGGAGGGTTTGGGGACCTCCAAGAGGTACCTGGGGAAGGTCTGGGGATCTTGGAGGCATCTAGGGAGGGTTTGGGATCTCCTGGAGGCATCTGGGGAGGGTTTGGGGGGGGATTCTGAAGCCATCTGGGGAAGATTTAGGGGTCTCCAGGAGCCATCTGGGGAGGTTTTAGGTCTCCAGGAGTCATCTGGGGTGGGTTTAGGATCTCCAGGAGCCATCTGAGGAAGGTTTTGGGAACCCTGGAGCCATCTGAGGAGGCTTTTGGGTCTCCTGGAGCCATCTGAGGAAGCTTTTGGGAACCCTGGAGCCATCTGAGGAGGTTTTTGTGTCTCCTGCAACCATCTGGGGAGGTTTCTGGGAACCCTGGAACCCTCTGGGGAGATTTTTGTGGCTCCTGGAACCATCTGGGGAGGCTTTGAGGATCTCCAGGAGCCATCTAGGGTGGGTTTGGGAACCCTGGAGCCATCTGAGGAGGTTTTAGGTCTCCAGGAGCCATCTAGGGTGGGTTTGGGATCTCCAGGACCCATCTGGGGAAGGTTTTGGGAACCCTGCAACCATCTGAGGAAGCTTTTGGGAACCCTGGAGACATCTGAGGAGGTTTTGAGCCTCCAGGAGCCATCTGGGGAAGGTTTTGGGAACCCTGGAGCCATCTGAGGAGGCTTTTGGGAACCCCGGAGCTATCTGAGGAGGCTTTTGGAGCCCTCGGTGTGTCCAGGCCGCCATTTCGGGGTTCTGGAGGCCCCTGGCGGTGGCACTCGGGGACACGGTGGTGGCACTCGGGGACACGGTGGTGGCACTCGGGAACAAAGCGGTGGCACTCGGGGACAAAGCGGTGGCACTCGGGGACATGGCGGTGGCACTCGGGGACATGGCGGTGGCACTCGGGGACAAGGCGGTGGCACTTAGGGACATGGCGGTGGCACTCGGGGACACGGCAGTGGCACTCGGGGACACGGCGGTGGCACTCAGGGACAAAGTGGTGGCACTCGGGGACATGGCGGTGGCACTCAGGGACACGGTGGTGGCACTCAGGGACACGGCGGTGGCACTCAGGGACATGGCGGTGGCACTCAGGGACACGGTGGTGGCACTCGGGGACACGGCGGTGGCACTCGGGGACAAAGCAGTGGCACTTGGGGACATGGCGGTGGCACTTGGGGACAAAGCGGTGGCACTCAGGGACACGGTGGTGGCACTTGGGGACAAAGCAGTGGCACTCAGGGACACGGCGGTGGCACTTGGGGACACGGCGGTGGCACTCGGGGACAAAGCGGTGGCACTCAGGGACACGGCGGTGGCACTTGGGGACACGGCGGTGGCACTCGGGGACAAAGCGGTGGCACTCAGGGACACGGTGGTGGCACTCAGGGACACGGCGGTGGCACTCGGGGACACGGCGGTGGCACTCGGGGACACGGCGGTGGCGCTCGGGGACACGGCGGTGGCACTCAGGGACACGGTGGTGGCACTCAGGGACATGGCGGTGGCACTCGGGGACAAAGCGGTGGCACTCGGGGACACGGCGGTGGCACTTAGGGACATGGTGGTGGCACTTAGGGACATGGCGGTGGCACTCGGGGACACGGTGGTGGCACTCGGGGACACGGCGGTGGCACTTAGGGACAAAGCGGTGGCACTCGGGGACACGGCGGTGGCACTCGGGGACATGGCGGTGGCACTCGGGGACATGGCGGTGGCACTCAGGGACACGGCAGTGGCACTCGGGGACATGGCGGTGGCACTCGGGGACACGGCGGTGGCACTTAGGGACACGGCGGTGGCGCTCGGGGACACGGCGGTGGCGCTCGGGGACACGGCGGTGGCACTCGGGGACATGGCGGTGGCACTTAGGGACACGGCGGTGGCACTCGGGGACACGGCGGTGGCGCTCGGGGACACGGCGGTGGCGCTCGGGGACATGGCGGTGGCACTTAGGGACACGGCGGTGGCACTCGGGACACGGCGGCGGCGGTGGCACTCGGGGACACGGCGGTGGCACTTGGGGACAAAGCGGTGGCACTCGGGGACACGGTGGTGGCACTCGGGGACACGGCGGTGGCACTTGGGGACAAAGCGGTGGCGCTCAGGGACACGGCGGTGGCACTCGGGGACACGGCGGTGGCGCTCGGGGAGACGGCGGTGGCGCTCGGGGACATGGCGGTGGCACTTAGGGACACGGCGGTGGCACTCGGGACACGGCGGCGGCGGTGGCACTGACCGGTCTCGGCCGTCTTGACGGCGGTGTCGATGAGGCCCTCGCGCCCGCCCATGGCGTGGAAGAAGAACTCGGTGGGCGTCAGCCCGGCCAGGTAGGAGTTCTCCACGAAGCCGCGGCTCTCGGGGCCGTAGTCGTCCTTGATGAAGTGCGGCAGCGTGCGGTGCTTGAAGCCGAAGGGGATGCGCTTGCCCTCCACGTTCTGCTGGCCCACCACGGCGATCACCTGAGGGACGGGGATGGTGGGGACGGTGGGGACACAGTGCGGGGACAACGGGGACACAGCACGGGGACAACGGGGACAGTGGGGACAGTGGGGACAGTGGGGACGGTGGGGACACAGCATGGGGACAATGGGGACACAGCACGGGGACAGTGGGGACGGTGGGGACACAGCGCGGGGACATCGGGGACAATGGGGACAGTGGGGACAGTGGGGACAGTGGGGACACAGCACGGGGACAGTGGGGACAGTGGGGACAGTAGGGACACAGCACGGGGACAACGGGGACATTGGGGACATCGGGGACAGTGGGAACAGTGGGGACAGGGATGGGAACAGGGACATGGCATGGGAACAGGGATGGGGACACAGGACAGGGACACAGCACAGGAACGGGGATGGGGATGGGAAGAGGAACAGGGACGAGAACGGGAATGGGGACAGGAATGGGGACGGCGCGCGCGAGGTCGGGGAATGGGGGGAAGCTTCAGGGAGCTCCAGGGGAATTGGCTACAACCCGCTGAGAGCTGCTGGGAACTGCTAAAAACCTGCTGAGAGCCTTCAAAACCACCAAAAACCACCTGAGAACTGCCAGGAACTGCCAAAACCCTGCTGAGATCTGCCAGAAACTGCCAAAACCCTGCTGAGGTCTGCTAGGAACTGCTAAAAACCTGCTGAGAGCCTTCAAAACCACCAAAAACCCACTGAGATCCACCAGGAACTGCTCAAACCCTGCTGAGAGCCTTCAAAACCCTCCTGAGATCCTCCAAAACCTGCTGAGATCCTCCAGGAACTGCCAAAAACCCAATGAGATCCTCCAAAACCCTCCTGAGATCCTCCAAAACCCGCTGAGATCCTTCCGGAACTGCCAAAAACCCACTGAGATCCTCCAAAACCTGCTGAGATCCTCCAAAACCCGCTGAGATCCTCCAAAACCTGCTGAGATCCACCAGGAACTGCCAAAACCCTGCTGAGATCCTTCAAAACCACCAAAAACCAACTGAGATCTGCCAGGAACTGCCAAAAACCCAGAGATCCTCCAAAACCTGCTGAGATCCTCCAGGAACTGCCAAAAACCCACTGAGATCCCCCAAAACCTGCTGAGATCCTCCAAAACCTGCTGAGATCCTCCAGGATCCTCCCCAAACCCCCCGTGGAGCCCCCCCAGACCCCCCCTGGATCCCCCCGAACCTGGGAGATGTTGATCTTGGAGCCCTTGGCCCCCGAGACCACCATGGATTTGAAGTTGTTGTACTCGGACAGGGACTTCTGCGCCGAGGAGCCGGTCTTGTCGCGGGCGTCGTTGAGGATGCGGTTCACCTGGTTCTCGAAGGTCTGGCGCAGGGTGTTGCCCGGCGTGGGCTCCAGCTCGTTGTTGTGGGCCTTCTCGATCACCTGGAGAGCCCCGACACCACCGGGAGAAGGTCACAGGGGCGCCCGCGGATGGACAGCGCCTCCCGAGCAGCTCAAAAAATCCCAAAGAACTCCAAGAAACTCCACAGGAACCGCTCGAAACCCCCCCGAGATCCTTCAGGAACCACCAAAATCTCCTGAGATCCTTCAGGAACTGCTCAAAACCCCCTGAGATCCTTCAGGAACTGCTCAAAACCCCCTGAGATCCTTCAGGAACCACCAAAACCTCCTGAGATCCTTCAGGAACTGCTCCAAACCTCCTGAGATCCTCCAGGAACTGCTCCAAACCCCCTGAGATCCTTCAGGAACCACCAAAACCCCCCTGAAATCCTTCAGGAACTGCTCAAAACCCTCCTGAGATCCTTCAGGAACTGCTCCAAACCTCCTGAGATCCTCCAGGAACTGCTCCAAACCCCCTGAGATCCTTCAGGAACCACCAAAACCCCCCTGAGATCCTCCAGGAATCACCAAAACCCCCCTGAGATCCTTCAGGAACCACCAAAACCCCCTGAGATCCTCCAGGAACTGCTCCAAACCCCCTGAGATCCTCCAGGAACCATCCCAAACCCACCGAGATCCTTCAGAAGCCTCCCCAGGACCTCACCTCGATGACGTCCTGCTTGGCCTTCTTGATGGTGTTCTGGATGTCCTGGTAGGTCTTGGCGTCGGCGATGGAGTCCCCGATGCCGATGGTGTGACCTGCGGGGGGACGTCTGGTGAGCCCAGACTCGGGGGACGTGGGGCGGGGACACCCCCCAAAATCACCTCAGGAGATCGAGAAAATCCAAAGCAGCTCCACAGGAACCACCAAAAACCCAGAGAGAACCTCCAGGAACCACCAAAAACCCAGAGAGAACCTCCAGGAACCACCAAAAACCCAGAGAGAACCTCCAGGAACCACCCAAACCCAGAGAGATCCTCCAGGAACCACCAAAAACCCAGAGAGATCCTCCAGGAACCACCAAAAACCCAGAGAGATCCTCCAGGAACCACCAAAAACCCAGAGAGATCCTCCAGGAACCACCAAAAACCCAGAGAGATCCTCCAGGAACCACCCAAACCCAGAGAGATCCTCCAGGAACCACCAAAACCCTCCTGAGATCCTCCAGGAACCACCAAAAACCCAGAGAGATCCTCCAGGAACCACCAAAAACCCAGAGAGATCCTCCAGGAGCTGCTCAAAACCTCCTAAGATCCTTCAGGAACTGCTCCAAACCCCCTGAGATCCTCCAAGAACTGCTCCAAACCCCCTGAGATCCTTCAGGAACTGCTCCAAACCCCCTGAGATCCTCCAGGAACTGCCCCAAACCCCCTGAGATCCTTCAGGAACTGCTCCAAACCCCCTGAGATCCTTCAGGAACCGCTCAAAACCCCCTGAGATCCTCCAGGAACTGCTCCAAACCCCCTGAGATCCTTCAGGAACCACCAAAACCCCCTGAGATCCTCCAAGAACTGCTCAAAACCTCCTGAGATCCTCCAACAACTGCCCCAAACCCCCTGAGATCCTTCAGGAACCACCAAAACCCCTCTGAGATCCTCCAAGAACTGCTCCAAACCCCCTGAGATCCTCCAAGAACTGCCCAAAACCCCTCTGAGATCCTCCAGGAACCACCAAAACCCCCCTGAGATCCTTCAGGAACCACCAAAACCCCTCTGAGATCCTCCAAGAACTGCCCAAAACCCCTCTGAGATCCTCCAGGAACTGCCCCAAACCCCCTGAAACCATCCAAAGAAGAGGTCCAGGAACCACCAGGACCTCAAGAACAGGGTTCAAAAGCCCCAGGGCTCCACCAAGCTGGGAGCTGAGAAGGTCCCCGGGTGCCCAAAGCCCCGTTAGATGCCACCAGGAGCGGCGCTGACCCTCGATGAGCAGCCAGTTGTTGATGACGGTCTGGATGTTGCTGTAGAAGAGGCGCGTGGTGTCGTGGCCCATCTCCAGGTAGGAGATGTGCACCAGCGACCCGGCCGACGTCCCCAGGGACTTCTTGCACAGGATGCCCATGATCAGCTCCCCGTTCTCCACGATCACCTGGGCGAGGGGACACGGACGGGGTTGGAGACCCCAGAACCCACCCGGAGCAGCCCAGAAACCACCCCAGATCCCACCAAAGTCTGCAAAGGCGTCTGAGACCAGAGCGTCCCACCAAAACCTCCCCAGAACATCGCAGAGCACCCTGAGGTCCCACCAAAGCTCAATGAGATCCCACCAGAGCTCCCTGAGATCCCACCAAAGTCTGCAAAGGCGTCCGAGACCAGAGTGTCCCACCAAAACCTCCTCAGAACATCGCAGAGCTCCCTGAGGTCCCACCAAAGCTCAATGAGATCCCACCAGAGCTCCCTGAGATCCCATCAGAGCTCAATGAGATCCCACCAAAGTCTGCAAAGGCGTCCGAGACCAGAGCGTCCCACCAAAACCTCCTCAGAACATCCCAGAGTTCCCTGAAACCCCACCAGAGCTCCCTGAGATCCCCTCAAAGCCCCCTCAGATCCCACCAAAGCTCCCTGAGATCCCACCAAAGCTCCCTGAGATCCCACCAAAGCCCCCTGAGATCCCACCAAAGCCCCCTCAGACCCCACCAAAGCCCCAAGACCACCCCAAAGCCCCCCGAGATCCCACCAAAGCTCCCTGAGATCCCATCGGAGCCCCCTGAGATCCCACCAAAGTCTGCAAAGGTGTCTGAGACCAGTGTCCCACCAAAACCTCCCCAGAACATCGCAGAGCTCCCTGAGACCCCACCAGAGCTCAATGAGATCCCATCAAAGCTCCCCGAGATCCCATCAGAGCTCCCCGAGATCCCACCAAAGTCTGCAAAGGCGTCCGAGACCAGAGCGTCCCACCAAAACCTCCTCAGAACATCCCAGAGCACCCTGAGATCCCACCAAAGCTCAATGAGATCCCACCAGAGCTCCCTGAGATCCCATCAGAGCTCAATGAGATCCCACCAAAGCCCCCTGAGACCCCACCAAAGCCCCCTGAGACCCCACCAAAGCCCCTTGAGATCTCACCAAAGCCCCCTCAGATCCCACTGAAGTCCCCTCAAGCCACCCCAAAACTCCCTGAGACCCCACCAAAGCCCCCTGAGATCCCACCAAAGCCCCGAGACCACCAAAGCCCCCCGAGACCCCACCAAAGCCCCCCGAGATCCCACCAAAGCCCATTGAGATCTCACCAAAGCCCCCTGAGACCACCCCAAAGCCCCTTGAGATCCCACCAAAGCCCCCGAGATCCCACCAAAGCCCCCTGAGATCCCACCAAAGCCCCCTGAGATCCCATCAAAGCTCCCTCAGATCCCACCAAAGTCTGCAAAGGCGTCCGAGACCAGAGAGCGTCCCACCAAAACCTCCTCAGAACATCCCAGAGCACCCTGAGGTCCCACCAAAGCTCAATGAGATCCCAGCAAAGCTCCCTGAGGTCCCACCAGAGCTCCCTCAGATCCCACCAAAGCCCCCTGAGATCCCACCAAAGCTCAATGAGATCCCACCAAAGCTCAATGAGATTTCATCAGAGCTCCCTGAGATCCCATCAGAGCTCCCTGAGATCCCACCAAAGCCCCCCGAGACCCCACCAAAGCCCCCCGAGACCCCACCAAAGCCCCCCGAGATCCCACCAAAGTCTGCAAAGGCGTCCGAGACCAGAGAGCGTCCCACCAAAACCTCCTCAGAACATCCCAGAGCACCCTGAGGTCCCATCAAAGCTCAATGAGATCCCAGCAAAGCCCCCTGAGATCCCACCAGAGCTCAATGAGATCCCACCAAAGCCCCTTGAGATCCCACCAGAGCCCCTGAGATCCCCTCAAAGCCCCCTCAGATCCCACCAAAGCTCAATGAGATCCCATCAGAGCTCCCTCAGATCCCACCAGAGCACCCTGAGATCCCACCAAAGCCCCCTGAGGTCCCACCAAAGCTCAATGAGATCCCACCAAAGTCTGCAAAGGCGTCTGAGACCAGTGTCCCACCAAAACCTCCTCAGAACATCCCAGAGCACCCTGAGATCCCACCAGAGCTCAATGAGATCCCATCGGAGCCCCCTGAGATCCCCTCAAAGCCCCCTGAGATTCCACCAGAGCTCCCTCAGGTCCCACCAAAGTCTGCAAAGGCGTCCGAGACCAGAGCGTCCCACCAAAACCTCTCTAGAACATCCCAGAGCACCCTGAGGTCCAAATGAGATCCCAGCAAAGCCCCCTGAGATCCCATCGGAGCCCCCTGAGATCCCCTCAAAGCCCCCTCAGACCCCACCAAAGCCCCCCGAGATCCCACCAAAGCCCACCAAAGCCCCCTGAGATCCCACCAAAGCCCCCTCAGACGCCACCAAAGCCCCCTGAGATCACACCAAAGCCCCCAAGATCCCACCAAAGCCCCCTGAGATCTCACCAAAGCCCCCTGAGATCCCACCAAAGCCCCCCGAGACCACCCCAAAGCCCCCTCAGACCCCACCAAAGGCCCCTGAGATCCCACCAAAGCCCCCCGAGATCCCACCAAAGCCCCCTGAGACCCCACCAAAGCCCCCTCGAGATCCCACCAAAGCCCCTTGAGATCCCACCAAAGCCCCTTGAGATCCCACCAAAGCCCCCCGAGACCCCACCCAACCCCACCTTCCCACCCCAGCGCCCCCCCAGACCTCCTCCTCCGGCCCACCTTGGTGTCCCCGGGGGAGATGTGCTTGTAGGGGCCGCTGTCCTCGTCGTCGGGGTGGGTGCTGTGCGTGCGGATGCAGTTGATGTGGCCGGGGATGATGAGGGAGAAGATCTGCTTCCCGGTCCACAGCGGCCGCGGCTTCAGGATGGCCGGCTGGGGCACCTTGCCGTCCCACGTGGACAGGAACATCAGCAGGTTCATCACCTCGCCCTGAGGACACCCCAAAGACACCCAAAGGTGTCACCGATCCAGGAGAACCCACAGAGATCCCAGAACATCCTAAAAATGCTCTAGAAGTTCCCAAAATCCCCGTCCCACGTGGACAGGAACATCAGCAGGTTCATCACCTCGCCCTGAGGGACACCCCAAAGGTGTCACCGATCCAGGAGAACCCACAGAGATCCCAAATATCCCCAAATCCCTGTCCTGCATGGACAGGAACATCAGCAGGTTCATCACCTCGTCCTGAGGGACACCCCAAAACTGTCACTGAGAAAAACCCAAAGATCCCACCCCAAAACCACCAGAACCAGCAGAAACCAACCCAAAACCCCACTGTCACCACGGACCCTCTCGAGGAAGACGTCCCTCTTGGTGAACTTGTGCGTGGCCGTCAGCATGTCCCACACAGCGGCACCAGAAACCAGCCCAAAAACCACCACAACCCACCAAAAATCACCCCAAAACCACCTCAAATCACCCCAAAACCACCTCAAATCACCCCAAAACCAATCTCAAACCACCCCAAACCCCACTGTCACCACGGACCCTCTCGAGGAAGACGTCCCTCTTGGTGAACTTGCGCACGGCCGTCAGCGTGTCCTGAACTAAACCCTCAAACACCTGCCCTAAAACCACCCCTAAATCACCCCCAAATCATCTCAAACCACCTCAAATCACCCCAAAACCATCTGAAACCACCCCAAATCCTCCAGGCACGGACCCTCTCGAGGAAGACGTCCCTCTTGGTGAACTTGTGCATGGCTGTCAGCGTGTCCCACACAGCGGCACCAGAAACCAGCCCAAAAACCACCACAACCCACCAAAAATCACCCCAAAACCACCTCAAATCACCCAAAACCACCTCAAATCACCCCAAAACCATCTGAAACCACCCCAAATCCTCCAGGCACGGACCCTCTCGAGGAAGACGTCCTCTTGGTGAACTTGTGCATGGCTGTCAGCGGTGTCCCACACAGCGGCACCAGAAACCAGCCCAAAAACCACCACAACCCACCAAAAATCACCCCAAAACCACCTCAAATCACCCCTAAATCACCCCAAAACCATCTCAAATCACCCCTAAATCATCTCAAACCACCTCTAAATCATCTCAAACCACTTCAAGCCGCCCCAAAACCACCTCAAATCACCCCAAACCCCACTGTCACCACGGACCCTCTCGAGGAAGACGTCCCTCTTGGTGAACTTGTGCATGGCTGTCAGCGTGTCCTGAACTAAATCCTCAAACACCTGCCTAAAACCACCTCAAACCACCCCAAATCATCTCAAATCACCCAAAACCACCTCAAACCACCCCTAAATCATCTGAAACCACCCCAAAACCACCTCAAACCACCCAAACCCCCCAGGCACGGACCCTCTCGAGGAAGACGTCCCTCTTGGTGAACTTGCGCACGGCCGTCAGCGTGTCCTGCACGATGCCCATGACGGGCCGGTTGCTCTGGGGGGTGACGATCATCCTGGGCACCATGGCCAGCTCCTGGATCTCGGCGCGCGTCTCCAGCGACTGCGGCAGGTGCAGGTTCATCTCGTCGCCGTCAAAGTCGGCGTTGTAGGGCGTGGTGACGCTGCGGGGACACCGTGAGGACATTGGGGACACCGTGAGGACATTGGGGACACCAGGGACATCGGGGACATTGGGGACACCATGGGGACATTGGGGACACCAGGGACACTGGGGACATCCGGGATATGGGACATCAGGGACATCGGGGACACAGCAGGGACACGGGGCAGGTTCATCTCGTCGCCGTCAAAGTCGGCGTTGTAGGGCGTGGTGACGCTGTGGGGACATTGGGGACACCATGAGGACATTGGGGACACCATGGGGACATTGGGGACACCGTGAGGACATTGGGGACACCAGGGACATCGGGGACATTGGGGACATCCGGGATATGGGACATCAGGGACACCGGGGACACAGCAGGGACATCGGGGACACCATGGGGACATTGGGGACATCAGGGAGACCAGGGACACCGGGGACACAGCAGGGACACGGGGCAGGTTCCTCTCATCACCATCAAAGTTGGTGTTGTAGGGCGTGGTGACGCTGGGGACATTGGGGACACCGTGAGGACATTGGGGACACCATGGGGACATTGGGGACATCAGGGGACATGGGACATCAGGGACACTGGGGACACAGCAGGGACACGTTCATCTCATCACTGTCAAAGTTGGCGTTGTAGGGCCTGGTGACACTGGGGACATTGGGGACACCGTGAGGACATTGGGACACCAGGGACACTGGGGACATGGGGGACATCGGGGATATGGGACATCAGGGACATCAGGGATATTGGGACACCATGGGGACATTGGGGACACCAGGGATATGGGACATGTGACACCATGGGGACATTGGGGACATCAGGGACACCAGGACACCGGGACACAGCAGGGACATGGGCAGGTTCCTCTCATCACCATCAAAGTTGGTGTTGTAGGGCGTGGTGACATCATGGGGACATTGGGGACACCATGGGGACACCAGGGACATCGGGCCACCAGGGACATGGGACATCAGGGACATCGGGGACACAGCAGGGACATGGGGCAGGTTCATCTCGTCGCCGTCAAAGTTGGCGTTGTAGGGCGTGGTGACATCATGGGGACATTGGGGACACCATGGGGACATCGGGGACAGTGGAGACATTGGGGACAATGGGGACATTGGGGACACTGGGGACACTGGGGACAGTGGGGACATTGGGGACAATGGGGACATTGGGGACACCGGGGACACTGGGGACACCGGGGACATTGGGGACAATGGGGACATTGGGGACACGGACACTGAGGACACTGGGGACATCCATGAGGCTGGGACCTGCAGTGGGGTCTGATCAGGGGAAAGGATTTGGGGTTAATTTTGGGATTTTTTGGAGTTAATTTTGGGATTTTTGGAGCGCTTTACCTCAGGTTCAGACGGAAGGTGAACCGGGGCAGGATTTGGGGTAATTTGGGGTTAATTTGGGGTTAATTTTGGGATTTTTTGGGGTTAATTTTGGGATTTTTTGGGGTTAATTTTGGGATTTTTGGGGCGCTTTACCTCAGGTTCAGACGGAAGGTGAACCAGGGCAGGATTTGGGTTAATTTTGGGATTTTTTTGGGGTTAATTTTGGGATTTTTTTGGGGGTTAATTTTGGGATTTTTTGGGGTTAATTTGGGGTTAATTTGGGGTTAATTTTGGGATTTTTGGGGCGCTTTACCTCAGGTTCAGACGGACGGTGGACCAGGGCAGGATTTGGGTTAATTTGGGGTTAATTTGGGGTTAATTTTGGGTTAATTTTGGGATTTTTGGGGCGCTTTACCTCAGGTTCAGACGGAAGGTGAAGCAGGACAGGATTTGGGGTAATTTTGGGTTAATTTTGGGTTAATTTTGGGATTTTTTGGGGCGCTTTACCTCAGGTTCAGACGGAAGGTGAACCAGGGCAGGATTTGGGGTAATTTGGGGTTAATTTTGGGTTAATTTTGGGTTAATTTTGGGATTTTTGGGGGTTAATTTGGGATTTTTGGGGCGCTTTACCTCAGGTTCAGACGGAAGGTGGACCAGGGCAGGATCCTGACCCTGTGGCCCATCATGGACATCTTGTGCAGCGTGGGCTGCCGGTTGAAGATGACGATGTCCCCGTCGCACATGTGACGCTCCACCTGTCCCCAAACCCCCCCAGACGTCAGGGGGACACCCCAAAAACAGGGGACACCCCGAAAACGGCGCTGTCCCCTCCGAAAACAGCGCAGTCGGAGCGAGGAAGATGAGGGGTCGGGCGTTAAATTCGCTCCCCGGCAGCGGTGGAGGCCAAAATTGAGGATTGAGCCCCAAATTTCAGAGATTTAAAACCAAAATTATGGGTTGAAGCCCAAATCTAGGATTGGGAGCCCCAAAATCAGGGACTGAGCCCCAAATCCAGAGCGCTGAGCACAAAAATTAGGATTTGAACCCCAAAATCAGGGACTGATGCCAACATTTCAGAGCTCTGAGCCACAAAATCAGGATTTAAACCCCAAATCCAGTCGTGAACCCGAAAATTAGGAATTCATCTCCAAATCCACAGCCTTGAGCCCCAAATCCAGAGCTCTGAGCCCCAAAATCAGGAACTGACCTAAAATCTAGAACTCTAAACCCTAAAATCAGGAATTGAACCCCAAATCCAGAGCTCTGAGCCCCAAAATCGGGAACTGAACCCCAAATCCAGAGCTGTGAGCCCCAAATCCAGAGCTGTGAGCCCCAAAATCAGGAACTGAACCCCAAATCCAGAGCTGTGAGCCCCAAATCCAGAGCTCTGAGCCCCAAAATCAGGAACTGAACCCCAAATCCAGAGCTGTGAGCCCCAAATCCAGAGCTCTGAGCCCCAAAAATCAGGAACTGACCTAAAATCTAGAACTCTAAACCCTAAAATCAGGAATTGAACCCCAAATCCAGAGTTCTGAGCCCCAAAATCAGGGACTGACCCCAAATCCAGAGCTCTGAACCCCAAATCCCGAGCTCTGAGCCCCAAAATCAGGATTTAAACCCCAAATCCAATCGTGAACCCGAAAATTAGGAATTCATCTCCAAATCCACAGCCTTGAGCCCCAAATCCAGAGCTCTGAACCCCAAAATCAGGAACTGAACCCCAAATCCAGAGCTGTGAGCCCCAAATCCAGAGCTCTGAGCCCCCAAATCAGGAACTGAACCCCAAATCCAGAGCTCTGAACCCCAAAATCAGGAACTGACCCAAAACCTGGAACTCTAAACCTCAAATCCAGAGCTCTGAGCCCCAAATCCTGAGCTCTGAGCCCCAAAATCGGGAACTGACCCCAAATCCTGAGCTCTGAACCCCAAATCCTGAGCTCTACACCCCAAAATCTGGAACTGAACCCCAAATCCGAAGCTCTACACCTCAAATCCCGAGCTCTACACCCCAAAGTCAGGAACTGAACCCCAAATCCCGAGCTCTGAACCCCAAATCCTGAGCTCTACACCCCAAATCCCGAGCTCTGAACCCCAAAATCTGGAACTGACCCCAAATCCTGAGCTCTGAACCCCAAAGTCAGGAACTGAACCCCAAATGCCGAGCTCTACACCCCAAATGCCGAGCTCTGAACCCCAAATCCTGAGCTCTGAACCCCAAATCCCGAGCTCTGAACCCCAAATCCCGAGCTCTACACCCCAAATCCCCAGCTCTACACCCCAAATCCTGAGCTCTACACCCCAAATCCCGAGCTCTGAACCCCAAATCCCGAGCTCTACACCCCAAAGTCAGGAACTGAACCCCAAATCCCGAGCTCTACACCCCAAATCCCGAGCTCTGAACCCCAAATCCTGAGCTCTACACCCCAAATCCCGAGCTCTACACCCCAAAATCTGGAACTGACCCCAAATCCCGAGCTCTACACCCCAAATCCTGAGCTCTACACCCCAAATCCCGAGCTCTACACCCCAAAGCCAAGGCCCCCCCACAGCCGCGGGGCGCACAGCCGGAGTTCGGCGCCCCCCGGGTTTTTTGGGGTGCTGACCTTGTATCCGATCTGCAGGTGGAGGTCGCTGGGTTTGGGGTGGAAGCGGAGGTCGATCCTGTCGCCGTTGTCCCTGATGATGTACTTGGCGCCCGGGTACTGGCTGTTCCCCCTGCGCACCAGCTCCTGCAGCCTGCGGGCGTTCGGGGGGTTCAGGGGCGTTCGGGGCGCGCGGGGTCGCCCCGAGATGGGGCAGCGGGGTTTAAAGGGGGGTTGGGGTCGGTTTGGGCTGTCGGGATCGGCGGAAAGCGATCCCGGCGTCATCCCTGCAAATCCCTGTGTTTGATGGTTAACGGCGCCAAGCCCGGCAGTGACCCCAAAACGCTCTCAAACCACCCCAAAACTGCCCCAAAACTGCCCCAAACCACCCCAAAACTGCCCCAAACCACCCCAAAGCTGCCCAAAACCACCCCAAAACTGCCCCAAAACTGCCCCAAACCACCCCAAAACTGCCCCAAACCACCCCAAAGCTGCCCAAAACCACCCCAAAACTGTCCCAAAACTGCCCAAAACCACCCCAAATCATCCCAAAACTGCCCCAAACCACCCCAAAACTGCCCAAACCACCCCAAAGCTTCCCCAAAATGCCCCAAAAGTGCCCCAAATCATCCCCAAACTACCCCAAAACTGCCCCAAACCACCCCAAAGCTGCTCCAAACCACCCCAGAACTGCCCCAAATCATCCCAGAACTGCTCCAAATCACCCCAAACTCCATAAATCCATCCCAAACCCCTGTAAATCCACCCCAAACCCCCGTAAATCCACCCCAAACCTCCATAAATCCATCCCACACCTCCGTAACTCCATCCAAGCCCATAAAGCCACCCCAAACCTGCATAAATCACCCCAAACCCATAAATCCACCTCAAACCTCCATAAATCCACCTCAAACCCCCATAAATCCATCCCAAGCCCCCGTAAATCCACCCCAAAATCCTCCAACAAATCCATCCCAAACCCCCAAAAATCCACCCCAAAATCTCCATAAATCCACCTCAAATGACCATAAATCCACCCGAAACCCCCACAAATCCACTCCAAACCCCCCTAAATCCCCCCCTAAGCCCCCCCAAATCCCACCTGTCGATGTTGAAGGGGGTGACGATCTCGGCGAAGGTCATGTTGGCGGCGATGGAGCGCGGCACTCCACCCCAAACCCCCACAAATCCACCCCAAACCCCCACAAATCCACCCCAAACCCCCCACAAATCCACCCCAAACCCCCACAAATCCACTCCAAACCCCCCTAAATCTCCTCTGAACACCCCCAAATCCCACACTGTCGATGTTGAAGGGGGTGACGATCTCGGCGAAGGTCATGTTGGAGGCGATGGAGCGCGGCACTCCCACCCCAAAACCCCCACAAATCCCCCCTAAGCCCCCCCAAACCCCACCTGTCGATGTTGAAGGGGTGACGATCCGGCGATCGTGAAGGTCATGTTGGCGGGCGATGGAGCGCGGCACTCCCACCCCAAACACCCACAAATCCACCCCAAACCCCCACAAATCCCCCCCAAACCCCACAAATCCACCCCAAACCCCACCTGTCGATGTTGAAGGGGGTGACGATCTCGGCGAAGGTCATGTTGGCGGCGATGGAGCGCGGCACTCCCACCTGGTCGATGGCCAGGTTGGGGTCGGGCGTGATGACGGTGCGGGCGGAGAAATCCACGCGTTTGCCCATGAGGTTCCCCCGGACCCGGCCCTCCTTCCCCTTCAGCCGCTGCTTCAGGGACTTCAAGGGGCGCCCCGACTTCTGCATGGCCTGGGGGAGGCAGGAAATGGGGGGGTCAGGGGGGGTTCGACCCCACAAAATCACCCCAAAAATCCAGAATCCGTCGGGGGACGCAAACGGATCGTCCTGGGATCCGTCCCTGGGTTCTCGTGGGGGCTCGGGGAGGGAACAAAACGCATTTGGGGATCCCCAATTTCTGCAGGGCCTGGGGAGGGCAGAAAAAGGGGGGGCTGGCCCCCCAAAATCACCCCCAAGGTTTGGGGTGGGCTGGGGGACACAAAGTGATCCCACTCCCCCAGCTCCTGTTGGGGTTTGGGGGGGCTCAGGGAGTTCCTGGGGTGCTCTGTCCTTGCTTGTCCCTTTTGTGTCCCATCTGTGACCTCCCAAAACTCCCCAAATCCCCTCTGTGACCCCCTAAAACCCACTGTGACCCCCCAAAACTCCCCAAATCCCCTCTGTGACCCCCCAAAACCCACTGTGACCCCCCAAAACCCCTCTGAGACCCCCCAAAACTCCCCAAATCCCCTCTGTGACCCCCAAAACCCACTGTGACCCCCCCAAAACCCCTCTGAGACCTCCCAAAACTCCCCAAATCCCCTCTGTGACCCCCTAAAACTCCCAAAATCCCTCTGTGACCCCCCAAAACCCACTGTGATCCCCCAAAACCCCTCTGAGATCCCCCAAAACCCCTCTGAGACCCCCAAAAACTCCCCAAATCCTCTCTGTGACCCCCCAAATCCCCTCTGTGACCCCCCAAAACTCCCCAAATCCCCTCTGTGACCCCCCAAATCCCCTCTGTGACCCCCCAAAACCCCTGTGACCCCCCAAAACCCCACTGAGACCCCCCAAAACCCCTCTGTGGACCCCCCAAAACCCCTCTGTGACCCCCCAAAACCCCTCTGAGACCCCCTGGACACCCCCTGTATTCACTGCAGGCCAGGCAACTCACGGTCCACCACGGTGGCCACGTGGAACTGGACCCATCTGACGTCCATGGATGTGACCTCAGCTTGTGTCACCCCAAAACCCCTCTGAGATCCCCCAAAACCCCTCTGAGATCCCTCAAAACCCCTCTGAGCCCCCCCAAAACCCCTCTGAGGTCCCTCAAAACCCCTCCGAGATCCCTCAAAACCCCTCTGAGTCCCCCCCAAACCCCCCTGAGATCTCCTGGACACCCCCTGTACTCCTGAGCAGCTCATGGTCCACGTGGAACTGCAGCAGTGGTGTGACCTCAGCTTGTGTCACACCCCAAAACCCCTCTGAGACCCCCCAAAACCCTCTGTGACCCCCCAAACCCCCTCTGAGACCCCCCAAAAACCCCTCTGAGATCCCTCAAAACCCCTCTGAGACCCCCCAAAACCCCTCTGAGACCCCCCCCAAACCCCCTCTGTGACCCCTCAAAACCCCTCTGAGACCCCCCCAAAACCCCTCTGAGACCCCCCAAAACCCCTCTGTGACCCCCCAAACCCCTCTGTGACCCCTCAAAACCCCACTGAGACCCCCAAAACCCCTCTGAGACCCCTCAAAACCCCTCTGAGATCCCTCAAAACCCCTCTGAGACCCCCCAAAACCCCTCTGTGACCCCCAAACCCCTCTGAGATCCCCAAAACCCCTCTGAGACCCCCCAAACCCCCTCTGAGACCCCCCAAACCCCCTCTGTGACCCCCCAAACCCCCCTCTGTGACCCCCCAATCCCCGTCCCTCACCCGGGGCAGGCCGGGCAGCTCGTTGTCCACCATGGTGGCCACGTGGAACTGCAGCAGCTTGACGTCCTCGGCGATGACGTGCGCGGCCGCGCCGTTCTGCTCGTTGCGCCGCAGCTGGTTGTTGATCTTGACGATGTCGGCCAGTTTGTGGGTCAGGTCATCCTGGGGGACGCCCCGAAATCAGCGGGGGGAGCCCCCAAAGTCCGTTCACGGGGGGTTTTGCAGGGGTGAAAGCCCGAGGGCGCAGGAAGGGTTCGGGGTGCAAGAAACAGGGACGGGGGGGAGCACAGGAGGGGGATCGGGGACCCCAGAAAGTGGGGAGACCCCAAAAGGCACCAGAGACCCCACAAAAGCTGCCCCAGTGCCCAGCTGGCTGCGGGCAGAGCCCTGCGTGACCGGGCACACGGACAGCGGGGGCACGAGCAGCACGGTGCCCCAGGGACCCCAAAACACCACAAATCTCCCCAAAAACCCACAAAAAACATCCCAAAACCCCACAAAATCACCCCCAAACCCCATAAAATCACCCCCAAACCCCGTAAAATCACCCCAAAACCCCACCTGGCAGCGGGCAGAGCCCCGCGTGACCGGGCACACAGACAGCGGGGGCATGGGCAGCACGGTGCCCCAGGGACCCCAAAACACCACAAGATCACCCCAAAACCCCCACAAATCACCCCAAAATGCCATAAAATCACCTCCAAACTGCCTCAAAACCCCATAAAATCACCCCAAAACCCCATAAAATCCTCCCAAAACCCCAAAAAATCACCCCAAAACCCCACCTGGCAGCGGGCAGAGCCCTGCGTGACCAGGCACACGGACAGCGGGGCACGAGCAGCACGGTGCCCCAGGGACCCCAAAACACCACAAATCTCCCCAAAAAACCCATAAAATCACCACAAAACCCCACAAAATCACCCCAAAACCCCATTAAACCACCCCAAACCCCCCCAAATCCCCCCCAAATCCCCACCTGGTTGCGGGCCGAGCCCTGCATGACCACGGATGGGTGCACAGCAGCGGCACGGGCAGAACCATGTCCCAGACACCCCAATATCACCCCCAAACACCCCAGTATCACCCCAAAACCCCACACAATCACCCCAAAACTCCCCAAATCCCCCACAAATCCCCACCTGGTTGCGGGCCAAGCCCTGCATGGCCACGGTATGGGCGCACGGACAGAGGCGGCACGGGCAGCACGGTGCCCCAGGGACCCCAATATCACCCACAAACACCCCAGTATCACCCCAAAACTCCCCAAATCCCCCCAAATCCCCACCTGGTTGCGGGCCGAGCCCTGCATGACCACGGCCGGGCGCACGGACAGCGGTGGCACGAGCAGAACCATGTCCCAGGGACCCCAAAATCACCCAGAAACACCCCAGTATCACCCCAAAACCACACAAAACCACCCCAAAACCCCATTAAACCCCCCCAAATCCCCCCCCAAATCCCCACCTGGTTGCGGGCCGAGCCCTGCATGACCACGGCCGGGCGCAACGGACAGCGGCGGCACGGGCAGCACGGTGCACACCATCCACTCGGGCCGGGCGAACTTGGGGTCCATGCCCAGCACGAAGCACTCCTCGTCCGAGATGCGCTTGAAGATCTCGTGCACGCGCTCGGGGCTCAGCAGGATCTTCTTCTCCTGCGAATCCTCGTTGACGTGCTTCCACTCGGCGTAGAGCTCCAGCCCCGAGCGCCGGATGCGCGGCTGGTAGCGCCCGCAGCCGCCGTGGCCCTGGGAAACGGGGGAAAATCAGTAAAAAACGGTAAAAAATGGTGAAAAACGGTGAAAAATGGGAATTATTGGGTTATTGGAAGGGGCTGGTAGTGCCTGCAGCCGCCGTGGCCCTGGGAAACGGGGGGAAAATGGTGAAAAAACGGATAAAAATGGTGAAAAATGGGAATTATTGGGTTATTGAAAGGGGCTGGTAGCGCCCGCAGCCGCCGTGGCCCTGGGAAACGGGGGGAAAAAAGGAAAAAAGTAGTAAAAAAATAACTAAAATGAATAACAAAAAAATATTGGAACGATAAAAACATTAATAAAATTGTTAACACAGTAATAACGTAGATTGGTACAACCCCACAGCCATCATAACCCTAAAATATGAAAAAAAACAGGGAAAAAGGGGAGAGAAAGGAAAATTATTTGAGTTAACAACAGGGGTTGGCACTGCCTGCAGCCATCCTGGTCCTAAAACGGGAAAGAAAACCAAAATAAAAAGGGGGAGAAAAAGGGGAGGGAAAAGAAGGAGAGAAAAAACTCAGGAATTTTAGGGCTACAAAGAGAAAATCCGGGGCCACCAAGGAGGATTTTGGGGCCACAAGCTGGGATTTTGGGGCCAGAAAAAGGGATTTTGGGGCCACCAACGGGGATTTTGGGGCCACCAAGGAGGATTTTGGGGCCACAAACTGGGATTTTGGGACCAACAAAAAGGATTTTGGGGTCACAAACTGGGATTTTGCGGTCACCAAAAAGGATTTTGGGGTCACAAACTGGGATTTTAGGGCCACAAACTGGGATTTTGGGGCCATAAACTGGAATTTTGGGGCCGCCAACGGGGATTTTGGGGTCACCAAGGGGGATTTTGGGGTCACAAAAAGGGATTTTCGGGCCAGAAACTGGGATATTGGGGTCACCAAAAAGGATTTTGGGGCCACAAGCTGGGATTTTTGGGCCACCAACTGGGATTTTGGGGCCACCAAAGAGGATTTTGGGGTCACCAAAAAGGATTTTGGGGCCACCAACTGGGATTTTGGGGCCACCAACTGGGATTTTGGGGTCACCAAAAAGGATTTGGGGGCCACAAAGAGGGATTTTGGGGCCACAAACTGGAATTTTGGGACCAACAAAAAGGATTTGGGGGCCACCAAGGGGGATTTTGGGGCCACAAACTGAGATTTTGGGGCCATAAACTGGAATTCTGGGGCCACCAAGGGGGATTTTGGGGCCGCCAAGGGGGATTTTGGGGCCACAAACTGGGATTTTGGGGCCACAAACTGGGATTTTGGGGCCACCAACTGTGATTTTGGGGCGCCCACCTTCTCCTTGGTGAGGTCCTCGTCGCCCTCGGGCTGCTCCACCCCGAACTTGTGGTCCATCTCCTCGCCGCCCTCGCAGATGTTCTTGCCCTTGCACAGGTCGTAGACGTGCGTCAGCCTCTTCTTGGGCTGCCCCTTGGACTTGCCCAGGATGTCCTTGATCTTGGGGTTGTTCTGCCCAAAAAGTCGCGGGGTTGGGGTCAGGAAAAGGCGGCTTTGGGGTCAGCTCGTCGGTTTTGGGGGGACAGAAGGTGATTTTCGGGGGGTCTGGCGTCGCGCTCGGCGCCGCCGGAGCTCCCGGGACCGCGCGGGAGGCGGCAGCTCCCGATGTGACCCCGAGTTTCGTCACCTCTCCCCTGAGAGAGGCGCCACCCTCGTTCATTTCGGGGCGCCCCCCGAGTTTTTTCTCGGGGTCTCACCGAGTCCACGAGCAGCTTGGAGCAGAAGAAGCAGACGCAGCGCAGGATTTTCATGGTTTTCCCCAGGAAGCCCACGTGGAACACGGGCTTGGCCAGCTCGATGTGGCCGAAGTGGCCCGGACACTCCGTCATGTTCCCTGGGGACGCCCCAAAATCGGATTTGGGGGGGGGGGATTGGATTGGATAGAGGGGGATTTTGGGGTGGGATGAGGAGCGAGAGGGGAAGCGGCCCTAAAAAAGAGGGAGCACCACAAACCCGCACCCCCCAAAAAAAAACCAACAAAAAAAAGCAAAACGCCTCCTCAAAAAAGGGCCTGGAAACCTCCCAAAAATAGGGAAAATCCTCAAAAAAACGGAGTAAATGTGAAATTTGGGGAGGTGGAGAATGAGGGGTGGGAGGGGAGCCCCCCAAAAAGAAGAACCCACCAAAAAACAAAAGAAAAAAAACAAAAGAAGACCCCAAAACACTCCCCCCCCAAAAAAATCCCACCAAAAAATAGAGACCCCGCTCCAGAATCCCCCAGAGCTAAAGGAAAAACGGTCCCGAAACTTTTGGGGGGAAAGAGAGGTGGGAAAGGAACCCCCCAAAAAAGAACCGCACAAAACAAGGACGCCCCAAAACACAATGAATTCCCGCACAAACAGAGGAACTTTAGGGGTTCAGTGAAGATTTGGGGGTTCAGGCCCCTGCCAGTGAGAATTTTGGGGTGCAGGATCCTCTGTGCGAGGGACTTTGGAGGCTCAGATCTGGGGTTTGGGGTCAGGAGGATTTGGGGGTTCAGGACCCCCCTCACTCACCAGCACAGGTCTGGCAGCGCCCCGTCCTCTCGATGACGCCCTGCCGGGGGTCCATGAGCCCCCCAAGTTTGGGGCGTCCCCCCTCGGTGGTTTCGGGGTACTTGATGCCCCCCTCGGTCACCGACATCCGTTTCTGGGGGTGGGAAACGGGGAAACTGAGGCACCTGGGGAGCCCCAAATTCATCCAAAAAAACCCCTAAAAGGGCGGGGGGTACCCCAAGCGACCCCCTCGGGTGACAACAAACACCTCAATCACCCAAAACCCGCCCTGGGATCTCTGAACAACTTCCAGGAAGCCCAAAATCTCTCCAGGGCCCCAAAACTCCTCCAGGACACCCCAAAGCTCTTCCAGAGCTCCCTAAAAACCTCCAGGCGCCCAAATCTCCTTCGCACCAGCCCAAAGCTCTTCCAAGGCCCCCACAAACAGCTCCAGAGACACAAAAGCCCCTCCAGGACACTCTGAAACCTCCCAGGCACCCCAAAACGCCTCCAGGGCACCCCAACGTTTTTCCCTGAGGCCTCCTGGGGACCCCCAGGGACCCCAAAACTCTTCCCGAGGTTCCCTGAGCCACTCCTGGGGACGCCAAAACGCCGCCAGGAGATCCTGAGGCACTCTCGGGTACCCCAATGCTCTTCCAGAGGCTCCCCGGGTACCGCAACACCTTTGCAGAAGCTTTTTTGTGTCCCCGAGCCCCCTGAGGACGCCCCCAAATCCCGCCCCGAGCTCTCCCCTGTCCCCCGTTCAGCCCCCGGGCCTGTGGGGGGCGCTGTCCTCGCCGGGGCCTCTCCGCCCGCCGCTCTCGCTGCCCCGGCGCCATTTCCCGCCGCCGCTCGCCCTCAGCCGCCGGCCCCGCTCCCTCCGCGGGCCCCGCGGTTCCGTCCGCACCGCCCCGGCCCCGGTACCATCTCATCGGGGCTCAGGATGCCGAACTGGACTCGTTTGATGGTGCGCAGCGGGCAGGCGCTGTCGCCCGAGGGCGGCCCGCCGTGCATGGCGCCGGTGGGGCCGCGGCCTCGCGCCGCTCCGACTGCTCGGAATCGACCCCTTCACGGAGGGGGCTGGGGGGAAGAGTTGGAACCCCACCGGGGAACCGGGAACGGGCGCCCGACGGAGCCCCGCCGGCAGCGGAGCTTCCCCCTTCTCCGCTCCGGCCGCTCCGCGCTCTGAGGCGCGACTGAGCGCTCGGAGGCACCGGCGCCGCCTTATATAGACTCGGCCCCCGCGCGCCGCCGGGGGGCGCGGCCGGAGCGCACCAAGCGCCTCAACGGCGAAAGGGGGGATGAGCGGGAAAGGAGCGGCGGGAAGGGAAGGGAACGGAGACTCCCGTTACGGGCCGTGAGGCGAGGGAGGAGCGGGGAAGGGGGAAGGAGGCGGCGGCTGCTCCGTGAAGCCCTGGCGGGACGCGCCGCCGCCGGTCCCCTCGCTTCCAGCACGGTGGGATCGGTTCATGAATAATTTATTTTTAAAATCCCGCCCCCCCCTCCCCAGCCCGAGAGCCGAGAGATCGGGGGGGCGGAGCGAGGTTGACGAAGTGACCTCAGAACCTGGCGGAGAACGACGGAGATTTCCGAAGCGCTGCCGGAAGTGGGCGGATACCGCCGAAGAGACTCCGGAGCGTGACGGAAATTACCGAAGTTAACCCGAGGCGTTCGAAGGGTGACGGACAGAGACGGAACAGGCCGAAGCATTGGCGGAAGTTATCGAAAGGTTCCGAAGTGCGAGCGGAAGACACCGGAAATTGTCGAACATCCGACGAAAAACAGCTCCAAAGCAAAGGCGGACGGTGCCGGAAATGGGCGAAGCGCCGCTCCCGCCGCGGCCTGCGCAGCCCCGGCCTCGCCCGCCCGGCCCGGCCGCTCCCGGCGCTCCGGACCCGGCCGTGGCCGCCGGGAAAGGCCGAGGCTTTGGGGCCTGTTCCGGAGGGGACGGAGGGACGGTGGGGAAGGGGCTGGGGGAGGCGCAGTGGGAGTGGAGGAGTACTTTAGGAGAGGGAAGGGAGAATTTGAGGGGGCAGGAGGGGTTGGGGGCGGAATTAATGGCTTGAAGATGTTGGCAGAGCAGGAGGAGCTTATAATTGGGGTAGGAAAGGGGTATTTAGAGAGGCAGAAGTGTTTATATACAAGGAGAGGGATTTAGGGGGGCAGCAGTCGGGTTTGGGGGGAACAATCGGAAAAGTAAAAAGGTTGAGGAGAGTTTTGGAGGGGCAGGAAGGACTAGGAGGAAAAAAAGGGAAAAAAAGAGGAGAACTTTGGTGTTTGAAGGTCAGGGAGGGGTATTGAGGAGGAGCAGGAGGTGTTGGGAAGAATTACGGCAAGAAAAGGGAATTTGGGGGGAGAACGGCAGAGAGGGGAGATTGGGGCAAAGGAGAGCAGTGTTTTGTGGGGAGCACGAGGGGCTGGGTGCGATTTTGAGGGCAGAGAAGGAGAAATTTGGGGAACGGGGGGGGATTTGGGGGTGTTAGGAGTGGGGGGAGTTTCCCCCTTGTCACCAGGGCTGGGTGACACGGGGTGCGACATCACAGGGCGTGACTGTGGGCACAGCCGGACACACGGTGTGATACAACTGTGACACCGCACTGACACCGTGTGACACAGTCCGAGGCACAACCCAAAGGTGCGGCCTGACCTGTGACCCCACACGGCACAGCCGGACACAAAATGTGACAGGTGACACGGCTGTGACGCCGTGTGGCACCGTGTGACACCGCCCCGCTGCACGGTGACAACGTGACACGAGGTGACACCAACACCGAGCGACAACTGAACCCCCCAAAACCCAGAGCGGGGTCTCGGCCACACCCGGCCGTGGCGTTGTTGTGTCACCGCTTTGTCCCCGGCTCTGTGCTGTGCCACCGCGGCCGTGTCCTCGGTTGTGTCACCGTGTCCTTGGGTTTGGCCCCATCTCTCTCTCTCGCTGTGTCCTTGATCTTATTGTGTCCCCAAATTTGTCCCCAGTTCTCTCATTGTGTCCCCAAATTGTGTCCCCAAATTTGTCCCAGTTTTGACTCATTGTCCCCAAATTTGTCCCCAGTTTTGACTCGTGTCCCTAGCTGTGTCCCCAAATTTGTCCCCAGTTCTCTCATTGTGTCCCCAAATTTGTCCCCAGTTTTGACTCATTGTCCCCAAATTTGTCCCCAGTTCTCTCATTGTGTCCCCAAATTGTGTCCCCAAATTTGTCCCCAGTTTTGACTCGTGTCCCCGGCTGTGTCCCCCAATTTGTCCCCAGCTGTGTCCCCGGCTGTCCCCTCCTGTGTCCCGGTGTCCCCGTGTCTCACGGCGTGCTGCGCTCGTGTCCCCAGCCTTGTGTCACTTTGTCCCTCATCCGTGTCCCCCACTCGTGTCCTCGGTTGTGCCCCCGTCCCCTCAGCCCTGTCCACGTCCCCACCCTGCCCGTGTCCCCCGGTTGTGTCCCTGTCCCCTCCGTGTCCCCCCGACTGCCTGTCCCCACTGCTGCGCCCCCCCAAATGTCCCCCTGTGCCCCACTGGTTTTACCTCCCAATGTCCCCCCGTGTCCCCGGTTGTGTCCCACTGTCCCCCCACTTTTACCCCCGCTTGTGTCCCTCTGTCACCCCAGCTGTGTCCCCCCCGTGTCCCCCCGAATGTCACCCCAGCCGTGTCCCCCTGTGTCCCCCTGCCTGTCACCCCAGCCGTGTCCCCCCGTGTCCCCCCGTGTCCCCCCGAATGTCACCCCAGCCGTGTCCCCCCCGTGTCCCCTCGGCTGTGTCCCCCCCGTGTCCCCCCCCGTGTCCCCCCGCCTGTCACCCCAGCTGTGTCCCCCCCGTGTCCCCCCTCCTGTCACCCCAGCCGTGTCCCCCCCCGTGTCCCCCTGTGTCCCCCCGCCTGTCACCCCAGCCGTGTCCCCATCGTGTCCCCCCCGTGTCCCCCTGTGTCCCCCCGCCTGTCACCCCAGCTGTGTCCCCCCCGTGTCCCCTCGTGTCCCCCCTCCTGTCACCCCAGCCGTGTCCCCCCCCGTGTCCCCCCGTGTCCCCCTGCCTGTCACCCCAGCCGTGTCCCCCCCGTGTCCCCCCCGTGTCCCCCCCCCGTGTCCCCCCGTGTCCCCCCGTCTCCCCCCGCCTGTCACCCCAGCCGTGTCCCCGCCTCGTGTCCCCCCGATCATGTCCCACTTGTCCCTCTGTCCCCTCGCCTCCCCATTCCCCCCCCACCCCCCTTTCCGGGGTGTCCCCCGCGTGTCCCCCCGGTGTCCCCCGCGTGTCCCCCCCGTGTCCCTGCGCCGTGGGGCGGGGGGGTCCCTCCCTCCCTCCCACCCGGGGCCCAACGCGCCGCCTCCATCTTGTGCCGCCGCCGCCGCCGCCGCCGTCGCGACATCACCGGCCCCGGGACAGGCCCCGGTAACGACCCCCCCACCCCCGCCCCGGGACCCCCGCGGGGCTCCGGGACCCCCCTCCCCCACCCCGGGACCCCCCCCCGCTCCATCCCGCGCCCCCGCCACCCCCGGCCCCGCGCCCGCCGCTGTCACCGCGGTGCCGCCCCCGGCGCGACCCCCGCGCCCCACGGACCGGGGGGATCAGGGCGGGGGGAACGCGACCCCCACCCCCCGCACTGCCCCGGGTCACGCCCACCCCCTAAATACCCCCCCCGCCCCCTAAACGCCCCCCCCCCCCGAAGCCCCTCAACGCCCCCCGGACCCTCCCTAAACGCCCTGGCGCCACCCCCGAAGTGTCACCTCGGGACCCCCGAAGTGCTCCGGGAGCCCCCAAAGTGCCCCGTCCCCCTGCAACACCCCCCCGCTCCGCCCCCCCGGGACCCCAAAACACCCCCCCCCCCCCCAGCCCGGGACCCCGCTCTGGCCCCCCCAAACGTCCCCCGACACCCCCCCCGGCCCCCCCAAAGTGCTGCCGGGAGCGGGGGGCTGGACCCCGAGGGGGTGACGCGGTGCGGGGGGGGGGCGGCTGCGTGTTTGTGCCAGGGTGGGGGGGTCTGGGGGGGTGTCCCCGTGCGGGTGTGAGTGTGACGGGTGCGTGTGACTGCGTGTGACTGCGTGTGACTGCGTGTGACCGCGTGTGACTGCGTGTGCAGGTGTGGCAGGGCCGCCGGGGGTGGGGGGGGGTGTTGTTTGTGCGTGTCCGGCTGTTTGTCCGTGTGGGG
Source organism: Delichon dasypus (assembly GCA_037837765.1). Lineage (NCBI taxonomy): Eukaryota > Metazoa > Chordata > Aves > Passeriformes > Hirundinidae > Delichon > Delichon dasypus. The sequence continues at coordinate 325,905 of JBBAXF010000068.1, read as the reverse complement.
GTTCGTTGGCGTGACGGTCGCGCGCCGCCGCCTCCGTGCGTGGCTGTTTGTCCCCGTGCGTGTGCGCGGCTGCGTGTCGAGCCCCTCGGCCGGTTGTTTGTCCGTGCGCGGTTGTGCGTCTGTTGTCAGGGTTGTGCGGGGGTTGTTTGTCCGTGCGCGGTTGTGCACGCGTGTGGGAGTTGCGTGAGGGTTGTTTGTGTGCGGTTGTGCATCTGCGTGTGCTTGTGAGTGTCGCACGTTCCTGTCCGGTTGTGCCTCTGCCTGTCAAGTGCCTGTGTGCGGCTGTGCATCCGTGTCAGGGTTGGTTGCGCACCATTGTGCATCCGTGTGAGGGTTGTTCATGTTCGGTTGTGCCTCTGCGTGTGCTTGTGGGTGCCGTGTGTTCCTGTCCGCTTGTGCCACATCCCTGTGCGGTTGTGCACGCGTGTGGGAGTTGCGTGAGGGTTGTTTGTGTGCGGCTGTGCATCCGTTGAAGGCTGTTTGTGTGCGGTTGTGCATCTGCGTGTGCTTGTGAGTGCCATGTGTTCCTGTCCGGTTGTGCCTCTGCCTTTCAAGTGCCTGTGTGCGGCTGTGCATCCGTGTGAGGGCTGTTCATGTTCGGTTGTGCCTCTGTGTGTGCTTGTGAGTGCCGTGTGTTCCTGTCCGGTGGTGCCTCTGCCTGTCTGTGTATGGTTGTGCACGCGTGTGGGAGTTGTGTGAGGGTTGTTTGTGTGCAGTTGTGCATCCGTGTGAGGGTTGTTTGTGTTCGGTTGTGCATCCGTGTGAGGGCTGTTCATGTTCGGTTGTGCCTCTGCGTGTGCTTGTGTCGCGTGTTCCTGTCCGGTGGTGCCTCTGCCTGTCTGTGTGTGGTTGTGCATGCGTGTGGGAGTTGTGTGAGGGTTGTTTGTGTGCGGTTGTGCATCCCTGTGAGTGTTGGTTGTGCACCGTTGTGCATCCGTGTGAGGGTTGTTTCTGTGCGGTTGTGCCTCTGCGTGTGCCTGTGGGTGCCGTGTGTTCCTGTCCGGTTGTGCCACATCCCTGTGCGGTTGTGCCTCCGCTTGTCAAACATCCGTGTGCGGGTGTACATGAGGGTTGTTCGTGTACGGCCGTGCCTCCGTGTGTGCGAGTGTTGTGTGTCCGTGTGCGGTTGTGTCTCTGCCTGTCCGGTGTCCCTGTGCGGTTGTGTGTCCGTGTGTGGTTGTGTGTCCATGTGCGGTTGTGTGTCCGTGTGCGGTTGTGTCTCTGCCTGTCCAGTGTTCGTGTGCGATTGTGTGTCCGTGTGCGGTTGTGTCTCTGCCTGTCCGGTGTCTGTGTGCGGTTGTTTGTCCGTGTGCGGTTGTGTGTCCGAGTGCGGTTGTGTGTCCGTGTGCGGTTGTTTGTCTGTGCGCGGTTGTGTCTCTGCCTGTCCAGTGTCCATGTGCGGTTGTGTGTCCGTGTGCGGTTGTGTCTCTGCCTGTCTGGTGTCCATGCGCGGTTGTGTGTCCGTGTGCGGTTGTGTCTCTGCCTGTCCAGTGTCCGTGTGCGGTTGTGTGTCTGTGTGCGGTTGTGTGTCCGTGTGCGGTTGTGTCTCTGCCTGTCCAGTGTCCATGTGCGGTTGTGTGTCCGTGTGCGGTTGTGTCCTTGCCTGTCCGGTGTCCGTGTTCACACCGTCCATCCGTGCCGTGGTTGTGCGAGGGTTGTGGGTGTGCGGCTGTGCCCCTGCGCGTGGCTGTGCGCGTGTCACGTCCGTGTGCGGTTGTTTGTCCGTGCGCGGTTTGAGAGCTGTGTGGGTGTTGTTTTTCCATCTGCGGTCGTTCCTCTGCGTGCGAAATATCCGCGTGCGGTTGTGTGTGAGTGTGTCAGTCCGTGTGCGGGTGTGTCAGTGCGTGTGCGGGTGTGTCAGTCCGTGCCTGGTTGTGTGTGGGTGTGTCAGGTCCGTGTGTGGGTGTGTCAGGTCCGTGTCAGGTCCGTGTCTGGTTGTGTCAGTCCGTGTCCCGTTGTCCCTCACACCTGTCCCTGGCGTGCACGCACCACCTGTGCCCTGTCCCCGCACGTTATACACGGTGTCACACGCGTTGCACACCTGTACATGCCCTGTGTGTGCCCTGTCCCTGCACGTTAACACGGTGTCACACGCGTTGCACACCTGTACATGCCCTGTGTGTGTGCGTGTGCCCTGTCCCTGCACGTTATCCACGGTGTCACACGCGTTGCACACCTGTACACGCCCTGTGTGCGTGCCTGTGCGTGGCTGTTGTGTCTGACACATGCCACGCGTGTTCTGTGTGTGCAACAGGTGTTGTGTGGGTGGAGCATGTGCAACACGTGTTGTGTTGTACGTGCGTGTGCACGGAGTGAGTGTTGGGGGGGTGTGACGTGCGTGTGCAGGTGTTCTATGTGTGTGTCACCTGCGTGACACCTGTCACGTGTCTGTGCATGTGCAGGTGCGTGTGTCACACCTGTGCAGGGGCGTGTGTGTCACACCTGTGTGTTTGCAGGTACAGGTGCATGTGTTGCACCTGTGCGTGTGCAGGTGCGTGTGTCACGCCTGTGCAGGTGTGCGTGTGTCACACCTGTGCGTGTGCAGGTGTGTGTGTCACACCTGTGCAGGTGCGTGTGTCACACCTGTGCAGGTGCGTGTGTGTCACACCTGTGCGTGTCCTGTCTCCCCCCCCCCCCGGGTCTCCCCTTCCCGCCCGTGACGCTGTGACACTTCCGTGTCCCCTGGCCCCGCCCCTTTCTGACCCCGCCCCCTTTTCTGGCCCCGCCCCCGCAGCCTCCGCCTGCTCCTTTAACACCGCCCGCGGCAGGACGGGGCCCCGTGACGTCACTCCCAGCCCAGCCAATGAGCATCCAGGTGAGCCCATGACGTCAGCGGCGCGCGCGCTGCCATTCGCAGCCGCCGGGCGTGGTCGCGGGTGCGGGGGGGGGCGTGGCCTGGCGCTCTCTGCCTCCTGATTGGCCGCAGGTGAAAGGCGTGTCCGGCGGTTGGGGGGAAGGGGCGGGGTCGGGGGGGGAGGGGGGGGTGTTTCCATGGCAACATTTGGGTGACACTCCCCCCCCCCCCCCCCCCGGATGACGTCGCGGACGGGACGCCGCTGTCAGGCGGCTCCGGGGGTACCGGGGGGGGGCACGGGGGGGCACGGGGGGGCGGGGAGGGGTGGGCGCACCCCCCTCCCCCCCGCTGACACTCGCGGGACCCCCTCGCGGGTTGTTCCGGCGGAGGGGTTTTGGAGGGGGGCGCTGGGGGGGGGGGGGGGGTGCACGGGGGGGGACCCCAAAATCCCCGCGGGGTTCCGGTAGTAGCGGCTGCGTCAGGTTGTCCTCGCCCCGCCCACCCGCGGTGTCCCCGCCCCGCGTCACCCCCGGGTGTCACCCCCTGCCCTCGGCTGTCGCTGTCCCCTCCCCGCCGTGTGTGACACGCCTCCCTCGGCGTCGCTGTGGTGACGTCACGCTGCCCCCACCCCTCCCTCGGCCCTCCCCTGGGTTGGCGCGGGTGTCCCTTCGTGGTGACGTCACACCACCCGCACCCCCCCTCAGTGACGTAACAGCCCCGCCCAGTGCCGCTGGAGTCGCACCAAGCCTTCCATGACGTCACCTTTCCCCCGATGATGTCACCATCCAGATGAAGTCACGCATATCGCTTTGCTGTGACGCTGACGTCACACCGGAGAATCCCCCGCTGCCACTTCTGTCACCCACCTCCCGCTCTGTCACGCGTGTCCGACTGTTGTCTCCCCTGCAACCCCCACGGGTACCCCCAAATCCGGGTGTTTCCCCCCAAATCCGGGTGTTTCCCCCCAAATCTGGGTGTTTCACCCCAAAATCTGGGTGTTTCACCCCAAAATCCGGGTGTTTCACCCCAAAATCCAGGTGTTCTTCACCCCCAAATCCGGGTGTTTTACCCCAAACCTGGGTGTTTTTCACACCCAAATCCAGGTGTTCTTCACCGCCAAGTCCATGTGTTTCACCCCCAAATCTGGGTGTTTCACCCCCAAATCCGGGTGTTTCACACCCAAATCCAGGTATTTCACCCCAAAATCCAGGTGTTCTTCACCCCCAAATTCGGGTGTTTTCCCCCTTCCCAGGTGCCCCCAAATCCAGGTGTTTCACCCCCAAATCCAGGTGTTTCCTCCTCCTGGGAACCCCCAAATCCAGGTGTTCTTCACACCCCGAGTACCCCAAATCCGGGTGTTGTGACCCCTCTCTCGGTGTCCCCCCCTCTCCAGGAGGCCCGGCCGGCTGTGACCCCCCCCCGAGGACCCCCGGAGCAGCAACACCCAGTCCATGAGGGCCCCGCGCACAGGTGGGGCACTGGGGGATACTGGGACGTACTGGGAGGTACTGGGAGGGCAGACTGGGCTGGCCGTGGGTCAGGCTGGGATTGACACCCTGGAGGGGCTGTGGGGTCCAGCTGTGGGTCCAGCTGTGGGTCCGGGTCCAGCTGTGGGTCAGGGTCCAGCTGTGGGTCCAGCCGTGGGTCTGGCCATGGGGTCAGAGCTGTGGGTCCGGGTCCAGCTGTGGGTCCAGCTGTGGGTCCGGCTGAGGGTCCGGGTCCAGCTGTGGGTCCAGCCATGGATCCCCCCGCAATCCCCGGTGGTTTTGCCCCATCTCCCCCCACAGTTCCCGGTGGTTCTGCCCCATCTCCCACCCGTAATCTCCTGTGATTCTGCCCCATCTCCCCCCACAGTTCCCCGGTGGTTCTGCCCTATCTCCCCCCGTAGTTCCCGGTGGTTCTGCCCCATCTCCCCCCGTAGTTCCCCGGTGGTTCTGCCCAAGCTCCCCCCGCCGTTCCTCCCCGATGGTTCGGTCCCGTTCCCTCCCCCGCGCTCGCGCCGCCGCCATTTTGCGCCGCCTCAGGCCGGGGAGGCCCCGAGACAAAATGGCGGCGCGGGGCCGGGGGCAGCGACCGGCGGAGAGGGGACACCGAAACCCGGGAGTGACCCCGGACAGGGGACAGGGGACACCGAAACCCCAGAGTGACTGGGGACAGGGGACAGGGGACACCGAAACCCCAGAGCGACCCCGGACAGGGGACAGGGGACAGCGAAACCCCAGAGCGACCGGGGACAGGGGACACCAAAACCCCAGAGTGACCCCGGACAAGACAGAGGGATCTCAAAATCCCAAAGTGACCCCAAAACTCCTCAGTGACTTGAAAACCCCACAATGACCCCTGGGACAGGGGATCACCGAAACCCCAGAGCGACCCCGCGTACAGGGGGAGCCCCGCTCACCACCCCACAGTTCCAGAGAATTCCAGGACCCCAAGGAACTGAGGGGCTCTGACCCACAGAAGGGACACAGGTGACCCCAAAGTGTCTGGGTGACCCCAAATGAGGGACCCGGCCATGCAGGTGACCACAAATCTGGGACTCAGGTGTCTGTGTGACCCCAAATAGGGGATCCAGGTGACCCCAAATAGTGAACAAGGTGTCTGGGTGACCTCAGATATGGGATCCAGATGTCTGGATGACCCCAGATGGGCGCCCCACCCACCCAGGTGACACCAAAAAAAAGGGATTCAGCCGCGCGGGTGACCCCAAGAAGAGCACCCAGGTGTCGCTCCAGCCCCACGGCAAGCACCCAGGCCTCCCCAAATCGTGACCCCCCCCCACTCCCACCCGGGCGACCCCAACCCCGTTGTGCCCCCCGCCCGCAGGTGGCCGGCGCGGGGATGGCTCCGGTCGTGGAGGTGTCGGACGCCGGGCACTGCCGGGCGCTGCTGCTGGAGCTGAACGAGCAGCGCCTGCGGGGACAGTTCTGCGACGTCACCATCATCGCCGAGGACACCAAATTCCGCGCCCATAAGAACGTCCTGGCCGCCTCCAGCCCTTTCTTCAAGCGGGCGCTGGCCCAGGAGCCCGCCTGCCCCTCGCCCGCGCAGGTGCTGGAGCTGCCGGGCGTCCAGGCCGGCGTCTTCTCCGACGTCCTCAACTTCATCTACAACTCGCGCCTGGCCGTGCCGTCGCCGGCGGCCGCGCGGGCGCTGGGGGCCGTGGGCCGGCGCCTGGGCATCCCCTCGCTGCAGGGGCTGGAGGCCGGGCCCCCGCCGCGCGACATGAACGGCACCTGGACCCCCCCTCCGCCGGCGGGGCCGGCCGGGGACCCCCGCGCTCCCGCCGCGCCCGTGGACCTCACCTGCCCGGCGCGGCCCGGCGAGACGGCGGCGGCGGCGGGCGGGGAGACGGCGCCCACGGGCGGGGACGCGGTGACGGCGTCGCCCTCGCCGGTGTCGCCGGCGTCGCCCTCGGCGGCGGCGCTGCGCTGCGGGCTGTGCGGCCGCGGCTTCGGCTCGGCGGCGGCGCTGGGCTTCCACGCCAAGCTGCACCGCGGGCGCCGCGGGCTGTGCTGCCGGCACTGCGGGAAGAGCTTCATCCACGTCAAGCGCCTGCAGACGCACGAGGTCGGCTGCCGCGACGGGGGAGGCGAGGACGCCGCCGCCGCCGCCGGCGCGGTCGCCGCCGTCGCCGCCACGACCGCCGCCGGCGCGACCGCGGCGGCGCCGAAAGCGGCCAAGAAGGCGCTGCTGCTGCGGCACCGCGCGCTGGAGCCGGGCGCGGAGCAGGAGCCGCTGGTGAAGGTGGTGGACGGGCAGGTGCTGTACCTGTGCGGCGTCTGCCAGCGCTCCTACATGACGCTGTCCAGCCTGAAGCGCCACGCCAACGTCCACTCGTGGCGCCGCAAGTACCCGTGCCGCTACTGCGACAAGGTCTTCGCGCTGGCCGAGTACCGCACCAAGCACGAGGTGTGGCACACGGGCGAGCGCCGCTACCAGTGCATCTTCTGCTGGGACACCTTCGTCACCTACTACAACCTCAAGACGCACCAAAAAGCCTTCCACGGCATCAGCCCGGGACTCATCGCCTCCGAGAAGACGCCCAACGGCGGCTACCGGCCCAAGCTCAACGCGCTCAAGCTCTACCGCCTGCTGCCCATGCGGGCGCACAAGCGGCCCTACAAGACCTACAGCCAGGGCGCGGTGCCCGACGGCGCCCTGCCGCCGCCGGCCGCGCCGGGAGACGCCGCCGCGGCCGCCTTCCCCCCGGCGCCGCGGCCGGAGCCCGCCTCGGTCATTGCCTACGGCCGCGCGGCGCCCTCGGTCATCGTGCGCGGCGGCGGCGGCGGCAGCGGCGACGGCGGCAGCGGCGCCGCCTCGGTCATCGCCTACAACGGCCGCGCCGGCGAGGAGCCGCCGGGGCTGCCCGAGGCGCCGGCGGCCGCGCCGGTGACGCCGGCGGTGCCCATCAAGAAGCAGGTGCTGCGTGATTACATCGAGGCGCAGCGCGCGGCCGGGGCGGCGGCGGCGGCGGCCTCCACCGAGGGCACCCCCGCCGCGCCCGCCGCCGCCGCGCCCCAAAACCCGCCCGGCGGCCGCACCATGACCTACGTGGCCAAGCCGGCCTACGCGGGCTCGGCGGCGGCGGGCGAGGGGCTGTGCCAGATCACCGTGCGCATCGGCGAGGAGGCCATCGTCAAGCGCCGCATCTCCGGCACCGACCTGCGCGGCGACGGCGCCGAGGCGCGCCGCGACGACGACGACGACAGCGACGCCGAGGACCGGCTCTGGCGGCCCTACTACTCCTACAAACCCAAGAGGAAAGCCGCCGGCGGCGCGGCGGGCCCGGCGCCCGGCGCCAAGAAGCCGCGCTGGCGGCGCAAGCCGCGCTCGCTGCGCCGCGCGCCGGGCGACGCCGACGACGCCGACGACGCCTCCGCTCCTCCTCCGCCCGGGGCCGGCGCGCCTCGGCGCCGCGAGCGGCAGCACCCGTGCCGGGCGTGCGGCAAGAGCTTCCCGGCGCTGCGCAAGCTGCGCAAGCACCAGCGCGGACACGAGGCCGCCGCCGCCGCCGCCGCCGCGCCGGGGACGCAGCCGCCGCCGGTGGCCCAGGCCCGCGTGGGGCGCCGGCCGTCGCTGCGCTTCGCCTGCCCCACCTGCGCCAAGGTGTGCAAGACGGCGGCCGCGCTCAGCCGCCACGCCCAGCGCCACCGCCGCCGCTCGCCGGGGTCGCCGTCGCCGCGGGGGTCACCGCAAAGGTCGCCACCACAGGGGTCACCACGACAGGGGTCACCGCAGGGGTCACCGCAGGGGTCACCGGCCCAGCCCACGGTCATCGCCTACACCCCTCCGGCCGCGGGCAGGGAGGAGCCGCCGGCGGATAAACCGGGGGTGCCGCCGTCCCCTGAGGCCGCCGGCGCGGCGGGTGACACAGCGGGTGACGCCGCGGGTGACACCATGGGTGACACCGCAGGTGACGCCACAGGTGACACAGCGGGTGACACAGCGGGTGACACAGTGGGTGACACAGTTGATGACACCGCGGGTGACGCCACAGGTGACACAGGGGGTGACACAGTGGGTGACATCACCGGTGACATCACCGGGCCCTTCCCGGTGCAGGAGCAGCCGCTGGCGCTGCTCTGCCGGGCCGCCGGCGGTGACGCCGAGCCCGGGGCCGGGCCCGGGGTGACACCCAGGGGGGGTCCCCGCGTCCCGGCCCCCGCCGCCGCCCCCCCCGGCTTCCCGCTGCCCTTCGGGCCCCGCCTGGTGGCCGCTTACCCCTTCCCCTTCCCCCTGCCCCTCGCCCTCGTCCTCCCCGACCCCGAGCGCGGCTTCCTGCCGGGGGGGGCTCCCCCTCCTCCCCCCCCTCCCCCCGCCGCGCCCCTCCCCCCGCCCAGCACGGCCCCTCCCCCCAGGTTTGGCTTCCCCGCGGGGGGAGGGGAGCGGCCCCGGAAAGGGGGAGGGGCCACCTGAGGGGCGGGGGGAGGGGCTCTCAGGTGAGGGGGGGCTGGGGGGACCCCAGGATGGCGGGGGAGGGGCTCCAAAGCTGCTCCCGTGGAAGTTGAGGGACCCCATAAAATTTGGGGGGGGGTCTTGCAGAAGGTTCTGGGTCCCGTAAATTTGGGGGTCCCCGAAGAGGTCGGGGGTCCCCCTAAGAGGTTGGGCGACCCCATAAAAATTTTTTTGGGGGGGGGTCCAGCAGAGGTTTATGGCCCCCATTGGAGGCCCCAGAGAGGTGGGGGGACCCCGAAATCAGAAATGGGGACCCCCATAGAATTGGGGGGGGCGAGGGGGGGGCAGAGGGACCAGTACGAGGCTGGGGGGGGGCACTGGGGATACTGGGCGGTGGGGGAGGGGCTTCCAGTCACCCCACACCGGGGGGAGGGGAGAGATCTGAGCCCCCCCTCCCCCCGAGCACAGAGACCCCCCCCCAAAATAGCGAAGCCCCTCCCCCAATACAACGGAACCCCCCCAAACAGCCCCTCCCCCACTGCAGATCCCCCCCCTCCCCCCCCCGCAGCGTTTTGCACCCCCCAGGGGCCCCTCCCCCACTACAGGGGCCCCTCCCCCTGCACACAGCGGGGGGCGCCCCCCCACTATCCCGGGGCCCCCCCCAAAAAAACCCCAAACCCCGCCCCTCCCCCCCCCGGCACCTTATCGGCATCGCAGCGACATTCCGAGAGCGGGGGGGGGGGGGCGAGTGTGCAACGGGGGCGTGCAACGGAGGGGCTGGAGCACATGTGAGTGTGCAAACGAGGGCTGGAGTGAGTGTGAGTGTGCAAATGGGGCCTGGAGCGCGTGTGAGTGTGCAAACGAGGGCTGGAGCGGGTGTGAGTGTGAAAATGAGGGGCTGGAGAGGGTGTGAGTGTGAAAATGGGGCCCTGGAGCAGGTGTGAGTGTGCAAACGAGGGGCTGGAGCGGGTGTGAGTGTGAAAATGAGGGGCTGGAGCACGTGTGAGTGTGCAAACGAGGGCTGGAGCGGGTGTGAGTGTGAAAATGAGGGACATGGAGCGGGTGTGAGTGTGCAAATGGGGCCTGGAGCGGGTGTGAGTGTGAAAATGAGGGGCTGGAGCGGGTGTAAGTGTGCAAACGAGAGCTAGAGCGGTTGTGATTGTGCAAATGAGGGCTGGAGCGGGTGTGAGTGTGCAAACGAGGGCTGGAGCGGCTGTGAGTGTACAAATGGTGCCTGGAGCGGGTGTGAGTGTGCAACAGAGGGCCTGAAGCATGTGTGAGTGTGCAAATGGCTCCGTGTGCAATGGTGAGTGTGCAAAGCACCGTCCTTGTGCGGCTGTGAGCGTGCAAAGAGCGTCCCCGTGCAATCCCGAGCGTGCCAGGCCCGGCCCCTGTGCGACTCCCCCCTTGCACACTCCTCGACCCCCCCCGTTCCTCACACGAGTGTGCAAGGCCCCGCGCCCCCGGCCCCCCCCGCAATCCGCCCGGCCGTCGCACGCCTGCTCACGCTCACACGCTCACATGCTCACGCTCTGCCACGCCCGCCAGGCGTGCACGGAGGGGCGGGGCCGGCGCCAGGGCGGGGCGGGCGTGAGCGGCGCGCTCGTGCCAGGGACGGTCCCCGTGCCAGGGTCCTGGGTCGTCCACGTGCAAAGATCCACGTGCAAGGATCGTCCATGTGCAAGGATCCTCGTGTAAGGACGATCCCCGTGCAAAGATCCACGTGCAAGGATTGTCCTCGTGCGAGGATCCTCGTGTAAGGACGATCCCCGTGCGAGGGTCCTGGATCTTCCTTGTGCAAGGATCCTCGCGCCACGGACGATTCCCGTGCAAGGGGCACACTCATGTGAGGATCCTTGTGCAAGGATCCTCCTCGTGTAAAGATCCACGTGCAACGATCGCCCTGGTGCAAGGATCCTTGTGCAAGGATCATCGTCGTGTAAAGATCCACGTGCAAGGATCATCCTCGTGCAAGGATCCTCGCACAAAGGACGATTTCTATGTGAGGGGCATCCTCGTGCAAGGGTCCTTGTGCAAGGGACATCCACACGTGAGCATCCTCCTCGTGCAAAGATCCTTGTGCAAGGGACATCCACGTGCAAGGATCACCCTCGTGCAAAGATCCTTGTGCAAGGATCATCGTCGTGTAAAGATCCATGCACAAGGATCGCCCTCGTGCAAGGATCCCTGCGCCAGGGACATCCTTGTGCGAGGATCCACGTGCAAGGATCACCCTCGTGCAAAGATCCTTGTGCAAGGATCATCCTGGCGCAAGGATCCACGTGCAAATATTGTCCTTGGTCAAGGATCCGCATGCAAGGATCGTCCCCGTGCGAGGATTCTCACACAAACGACGATTCCTGTGCAAGGATCCACGTGCAAGGATCGTCCACGTGCAAGGATCCTCGTGCAAGGCCCCTCCCCTCCCCTCCCCCCCCCCCCGCGGCCCCTCCCCCCTTTTGCACTTTTCGTGGCCGCGTTCGCTACTGACTGAACCCCCCCCCGCCCCTCCCCCACCCCCCACCCCGCCCCTCCCCCTCCCCGACCGCACTTTAGGGGGAAAAAAAAAACAAAACAAACAAAAAAAAAGCAAAAAAACCCCACAAAAATCGGAACGGAAACGGGGAAAAAACGGCAAAAAATAAAAACGGGGGGGGGAGGGGCGAGGGGAACCCCCCCATTGAGGTGACGTCATCGGGTGGGGGGTGGGGCTTGGGGGGTGTCACCTCCGGGGGGGAGTGTCCCCGAGGGTGTCCCCAATGGGGGTGACGCCGATGACGTCATCACAATGGGGGAGTGTCCCCGTGGGTGTCCCCAATGGGGGTGACACCGATGACGTCACCTGTGGTGGGGGGGGGGGGGGTGGCCCTGGGGGTGTCCCCTAATGGGGGTGACAGCGATGACGTCACCTGTGTGTGTGGGGGTGTCCCCGAGGGTGTCCCCAATGGGGGTGACACCGATGACGTCACCTGTGTGTGGGGGGGGTGTCCCCGGGGGTGTCCCCTAATGGGGGGTGTCCCCGAGGGGGTGTCACCGCCGGGGTGTCCCCAAATGAGGTGACCCCAACGGGGGATGTCCCCACCACGATGTCCCCACCGCGGTGACCCCACGGATGTCCCCAAGGCGATGTCCCCACCGCGGTGACCCCACGGATGTCCCCCCGCTCCCCCCACGTGTCCCCGCGGCGCCCGTCCCCTCTGCGGGCTGTCCCCGCTGTCCCCGGGGGTGGCAGGGGGTCCCCGGGGTGTCCCCGGGGTGTCCCCGGGGGTGGCAGGGGTGTCCCCGGGGTGTCCCCGGGGGTGGCAGGGGTGTCCCCGGGGTGTCCCCGGGGGTGGCAGGGAGTCCCCGGGGTGTCCCCGGGGGTGGCAGGGGGGTCCCCGGGGTGTCCCGGGGGTCCCTGGGGTGTCCCCGGGGGTGGCAGGGGGTCCCTGGGGTGTCCCCGGGGGTGGCAGGGGGTCCCCGGGGTGTCCCCGCGGCGGGGGGGTGGCGGCGGTGACAAATGTCCACTATTTATCTGCATCAGTGAGTGTTAGAGACGCCAATAAACACCGTAGAGCTGAGCGGAGCGCGGCTGGGGACAGCGGGGACACGGCGGGGACACAGCGGGGACACGGCGGGGACAGCGGGGACACAGCAGGGACACACTGGGGATAGATCGGGGACACAGCGGGGACACAGCGGGGACACAGCGGGGACACAGCAGGGACACATGGGGACATTGGGGACACAGCGGGGACACAGCGGGGACACGGCAGGGACACATGGGGACATTGGGGACACAGCGGGGACAATGGGGACACAGCGGGGACACAGCAGGGACACAGCGGGGACAGCGGGGACACAGCGGGGACAGCGGGGACACATGGGGACACACCAGGGACAGTGGGGACATTGGGGACACATTGGGACATTGGGGACATTGGGGACGCAGCGGGGACACAGCGGGGACACAACGGGGACACAACGGGGACACAGCGGGGACAATGGGGACACATGGGGACACACCAGGGACATCAAGGACATGTTGGGGACACATCAAAGACCTTGGGGACAGCGAGGACACATCGGGGACATTGGAGGGGACACTTGGGACACATCAGGGACGTTGGGGGACAATCAAGGACATCGGGGACACTGGGGACGTTGGGGACACAAGGACAGAATGGGGACATTGGGGACACACTGAGGACATTGGGGACACTGGGGACATTGGGGACACTGGGGACATTGGGGACAATGGGGACACTGGGGACATTGGGGACATTGGGGACAATGGGGACAATGGGGACATTGGGGGACATTGGGGACAATGGGGACAATGGGGACATTGGGGACAGTGGCAGCAGGGAGGGGACCTGGAGGGTGAGGGGACACTGGGGGACATTGGGGGGACATTGGGGGGTGTTGGGGACATTGGTGACATTGGGGGGGGCGTGTCCCAGTGGGGGTGACACCGGGGGGGTCCCCAAATCCAGACCCCCCACGGAGCAGCAACAACCACGATTTATTGTACACGAAAGAACGGGGGGGGATGGGGAACCCCCTTTTTTTGGGGGGGGGTCCCCAAAAAGTGTCCCTGAGTCACGTGGGGGGTGGGGGGTGGGGGGGACATGAGGTAAATTTGGGGACCCCCCCGGGGGTCCGGTTTGGTGTCGTCCCCCCCCCCAAGGTGGCACCGAGCTGAGGGGGGGCCCTGAGGTCTGGGGGTCCCCCGTGTTTTGGGGGGTCTCTCCTTTTTTGGGGGGGTCCCTCGTGTTTTGGGGGGTCTCTCCTTTTTGGGGAGGGGCGTTGAGTTTTGGGGGTGCCGGGGGGGGGCTCATGGTGGGGGTTCCCCTTTTTGGCCCCCCCCCATTCCAGACACCCCAAAAGGGGAGGGGGTGGACACCCCAATTTTGGGTACCCCAATGCGGGGGGGGGGAACCCCAGATTTAGAACCCCCCACATTTCACATCTCCCCCCCCAAAATTTTGGGGTGCGTCCGCCCCCCCCCCAAATCCTGCTGACAGCCGGCTACAGGTGAAGCTTCCCCAAAAAAATTTTGGGGTGCCCCCCCTACCCAAACCCCTCTTACAGATGGAGTCCCCCCAAATTTCGGGGTGTCCTCTCAGAGCCGGCTGAAGATGGAGGTGTCCCCCCAAATTTCAGGGTCTCCTCTCACAGCAGCCTGCAGATGAAGACCCCCTCCCCAAATTTTGGGGTGTCCTGTCACAGCAGGCTGCAGATGGAGGTGTCCCCCCAAATTTTGGGGTCTCCCCTCAGAGCTGGCTGAAGATGGAGGTGTCCCCCCAAATTTCAGGGTCTCCTCTCACAGCAGCCTGCAGATGAAGACCCCCTCCCCAAATTTTGGGGTGTCCTGTCACAGCAGGCTGCAGATGGAGGTGTCCCCCCAAATTTTGGGGTCTCCCCTCAGAGCTGGCTGAAGATGGAGATGTCCCCCCAAAATTCTGGGGTCTCCTCTCACAGCAGCCTGCAGATGAAGCCCCCCTCCCCAGATTTTGGGGTCTCCACTCACAGCCAGTTGCAGATGAAGCCCCCTCCCCAGATTTCAGGGTCTCCTCTCACAGCAGCCTGCAGATGAAGCCCCCCACCCCAGATTTCGGGGTCTCCTCTCACAGCAGATGAAGCCCCCTCCCCAGATTTCGGGGTCTCCTCTCACAGCAGCCTGTGGATGAAGCCCCCTCCCCAGATTTCGGGGTGCCCCGTCACAGCAGGCTGCAGGTGGAGGTGTCCCCCCAGATTTCGGGGTCTCCACTCACAGCAGATGAAGCCCCCTCCCCAGATTTCGGGGTGTCCCGTCACAGCAGGCTGCAGGTGGAGGACTTGCCGGCCCCGGCCCCGCCCGCGGCGCTGGGGTCCAGGTCGGGGGGCAGCGTCCCCGGGGCCCCCCAGACGTTGAGCTCCTCGAAGACGCCGGTCTCGATCAGCTCCTCCTGCCAGGGGATGGGCACGGTGCCCGAGGAGAAGGCGTCGCACAGCGCCGCGTCCCCCGCGTCCAGCTCCACGCCCTTCACCGTCGAGAAGGCGCCCACTTCCCCCAGGTCCTTGGCGTAGACGACGCGGGGGTCCGGCACGAACGGGGGGGGCACCAGGCCTGGGGGTGGGTGGGGGGGCAACGGGGGAGACCCCAGACGTCATCTAAGGGGGGTCCTGGAACCCCCCGATAACGCCCAAAATGTCTCGGGAAACTTCTGGAACCCCACCAGGAGCACCCCAAATATCTCAGGTAGCTTCAGGAATCCACCCAGGAGGACCCCAGATATCTCAGGAGCCACCTGGAACCCCCCGATAGCGCCCAAAATATCTCGGGAAACTTCTGGAACACCCCAGGAGAACTCAAAATGTCTCAGGTGGCTTCAGGAATCCACCCAGGAGGACCCCAGGTATCTCAGGAGCCACCTGGACCACCCCCAGGAGCGCCCCAAATATCTCAGGAAACTTCTGGAACACCCCAGGAGAACTCAAAATGTCTCAGGTAGCTTCTGGAAACACCCAAAAATCTCAGGTGACCCTCACCAGGAGCACCCCAAATATCTCAGGTAGCTTCAGGACCCTCCCCAGTAGCCCCTTGGAGATCCCAGCACCCACTGGGAGACCCCAAAACCCACTGGAGACCCCAGCACCCACTGGGAGACCCCAAAACCCATCGGAGATCCCAACCCTTGACCACCCAACGCTCAATGGAGACACCACCATGAGCACCCAACGTCCATTGGAGACCCCAAAACCCAACTCTTGAACACTTAGCACTCAATGGAGATGCCACCATGAGCACCCAAAACCCTCTGGAGACCCAAACACCCACTGGAGACCCCAACACCCATTGGAGACCCCAACACCCATCAGAGACCCCAACCTGTGCCCACCCAATGCTCAATGGAGGCACCACCATGAACACCCAATGCCCATTGAAGACCCCAAAACCCACTGGAGACCCCAACCCTTGACCACCCAACGCTCAATGGAGACACCACCATGGGCACCCAATGTCCATTGGAGACTCCAAAACTCATTGGAGACCCCAAAACCCACTGGAGACCCCAACACCCATTGGGGACCCCAACGCCCATCAGAGACCCCAACCCGTGCCCACCCAATGCTCAATGGAGATGCCACCATGAGCATCCAATGTCCATTGGAGACCCCAAAACCCACTGGAGACCCCAACACCCAATGGAGATGCCGCCATGGACCCAATGTCCATTGGAGACTCCAAAACCCATTGAAGACCCCAAAACCCACTGGAGACCCCAAAACCCACTGGAGACCCCAACATCCAATGGAGACCCCAACCCTTGACTAACCAACGCTCAATGGAGACACCACCATGGGCACCCAACGCCCATTGGAGACCCCAACGCCCATCGGAGACCCCAACGCCCAATGAAGACGCCGCCATGGGCACCCAACGCCCACTGGAGACCCCAACGCCCATCAGAGACCCCAACACCCAACCCTTGCCCACCCAACGCTCCCCCCATCCCCACCTCCACCCCCACCCCCCGAACCCCCCCCATTTCCGGACCCCCAGCGCCCCCCCGGGACCCCCCGGGGCGTTACCGGCCTCCAGGCGCCCCCAGTTGATGCTCCCGAAGAAGGGGTGGGCTTTGAGCTGGGCGCAGCCGTTGTCGCGGAAGCCCAGCCGGGCCTGGGGGTCCTTGGCCAGGAGCCCCTCGCAGGCCTCGCGCGCCGCCGCGCTGAACTTGTCCGAGTAGGACACGGGGTCGTTCAGGATGCGCCGCGTCACCTCCTTGTTCTCCACCTGCCCGCGGTGGGGGGAAAAACAGGGGGGGTGGTCCTTGGGGGGGGGGGTCTCATCTATTGGAGGTTCTTTGGGGCTCTGAAAGTTCTGAGGGGGTTCTTGGAGGTTTTTTTGGGGTTTCCTTGGATGTTTCTGGAGGGTTCTGAGGCTCCTGGAGGGTTTCTTGGAGGTTTTTTTGGGGTTTTTGAAGGTTCTGAGGGGGTTCTTGGGGGGTTCTGAAGGTCTGGGGGGTTTTTTGGAGGTTTTTTGGGGTTTCTGAAGGTTCTGAGGGGGTTCTTGGGGGTTCTGAAGGTCCTGGGGTGTTTTTTGGAGTTTTTTGGGGGTTTCTGAAGGTTCTGGAGGGGGTTCTTGGAGGTTTTTTGAGGTTTCCTTGGAGGTTTTTGGGG
Source organism: Delichon dasypus (assembly GCA_037837765.1). Lineage (NCBI taxonomy): Eukaryota > Metazoa > Chordata > Aves > Passeriformes > Hirundinidae > Delichon > Delichon dasypus. Next base: position 309,068 of record JBBAXF010000068.1, on the reverse strand, counting down.
GGTTCTGAGACTCTCGGGGGGTTTCATGGAGGTTTTTGGGGTTTATGAAGCTCCTGGGTTCGCCTGGAGGTTCTTGGGGGGTTTTCTGGGGGTCCCGGGGAGTTCTCTGTGTGGTTTATTGGAAATTTTGGTGTTCCTGAAGCTCCTCGAGGGGTTTTTTGGAGGTTCTTGGGGGGGGGGGTTCTGAAGCTCCTGAGGGGTTTCTTGGAGGTTTGGGGGGGTTCTGAGGGTCCTGGGAGGTTTCTGGGCACCCTGGGATGAATTTTGGGGAGTTCCTGCTGGTCTTTGGGAGGTTTTTTTAGAAGCCCTCAGATGTTCCTTGGGTTCCTGGGTGTGCCCGTGGTTACTGGGGGGTGCTGGGGGGTGCTGGGGTGGGGAGTCACCTTCTCCCCCCGCCGGCGGAAGGGACCCTTGGCCTCCAGCATCTCGTAGACCGTCACCCCCAGCGTGAAGTAATCGACCGACCAATCGTAGTCCTCGTTCTTGAGCAGCTCGGGGGCCATGAACCCTGCGGGGACAGGGGACATTGAGGTGACACGGGAACGGGGGGGGACAGGGGACGTTGGAGACCCCAGAGGGATCTCGGGGGGTACCCAGGGGATTGGGGTCGGGTGACATAGGGGTGACCCAGGTGATGTTGGGGTGACCCAGGTGACACAGGGATGACCCAGGTGATGTTGGGGGGACCCAGGTGACGTTGGGGTGACCCAGGTGACACAGGGGTGACACAGGGATCGAGGAGGGGAAAGGGGACTCAGGTGGTTGGTGGAGCTTCACATGTCCTCACTCTACCCCAGGTTCCCCCCCAGTGTCCCCCAGTGTCCCCAGTGTCCCCCAGTGTCCCCAGTGTCCCCAGTGTCCCCAGTGTCCCCGGTGTCCCCTGGCCCCACCTGGGGTCCCGGCGTAGCCGCGGGTTTTGTTCTCTCCCTCCTTGAGCTCCACGGCCAAGCCCATGTCGGACAGACGGACGTGGCCTGGACACCAGTGGACACCAGTGACCACCAGTGACCACCAGTGACCATCAGTGGACACCAGTGACCACCGGTGACCATCAGTGACCACCAGTGACCACTGGAGACCACCAGTGATCGATGTCCCACTCATTTCCCACATCCCCCTGCGTCCCAAATGTCCCCAATGTCCCCAATCCCCCTCTGTCCCCAATGTCCCCAGTGCCCCTCATTCCCCGCTGTCCCCCCGCTGTCCCCCCGCTGTCCCCCCGCTGTCACCGGCGTCGTCGAGCAGGACGTTCTCGGGTTTGAGGTCGCGGTAGACGATGCGGTGCTGGTGCAGGTGCTCCAGCCCCAGCAGGATCTGCGCCGTGTAGAAAACGGCGCGCGGCTCCGCGAACCCCGGGTTCTCCTCGTCCACGTTGTAGATGTGGTACCTGGGGACAGCGGGGACAGCGGGGACATTGGGGACAGCGGGGACAGCGGGGACATTGGGGACAGCGGGGACAGTGGGGACAGTGGGGGCAATGGGGACATTGGGGACAGTGGGGACAATGGGGACAATGGGGACAGCGGGGACAGTGGGGACATTGGGGACAGCGGGGACAGTGGGGACAGTGGGGACAGTGGGGACATTGGGGACAGTGGGGACAATGGGGACAATGGGGACCTTGGGGACATTGGGGACATTGGGGACATTGGGGACAGTGGGGACAGTGGGACAGTGGGGATAATGGGGACATTGGGGACAGTGGGGACAGTGGGGACATTGGGGACATTGGGGACATTGGGGACATGGGGACATTGGGGACAATGGGGACAGTGGGGACATTGGGGACATTGGGGACAATGGGGACAGTGGGGACAGTGGGGACATTGGGGACATTGGGGACAGTGGGGACAGTGGGGACATTGGGGACAATGGGGACATTGGGGACATGGGGACATTGGGGACAATGGGGACAGTGGGGGACAGTGGGGACATTGGGACAGTGGGGACATTGGGGACATTGGGGACAAGGGGACATTGGGGACATTGTGGGACAAGGGGACATTGGGGACATGGGATGTTGGGGACAGAGGGACATTGGGGACATAGGGACATGCCAGCAGCCCTGAGGAGGTGACATGGAGACCCCAGCCCTGCCCTCGTCCCCGTCACACGGGACACACGCGAAGGCCACACCGAGGTGACACCAAAGCCATGCCAAGGTCACGCCAGGGTCACACCAAGGCCGGTCCAAAGCCACTCTGAGGCCAACCCGAGGCCACCCCAGTGTCACCCGAGGCCACCCCAGTGTCACCCTGAGGCCACCCCAGTGTCAGCCTGAGGCCACCCCAGTGTCACCCCGAGGCCACCCCAGTGTCACCCTGAGGCCACCCCAGTGTCACCCCGAGGCCACCGCGCCCCGCGTACCGCAGGTCGCCGCCGTTCATGATGGTCATGACGAGGCAGAGGTCGGTCTTGGTCTGGAAGGCGCAGGCCAGGGACACGATGAAGCGGCTGTGGACACGCGCCAGGATCCGCTTCTCCACCAGCGCCGCCTGCGCGAGCGGGGACACGTCGGGGACACGTCGGGGACACGTCAGGGACACGTCGGGGACACGTCAGGGACGTGGGGTGGCACCACCAAGGACATGGTGTGGACAGGACAGGGACATGCCAAGGACACGGTGGTGGCACGAGCGGAGGGGACAGACAGAAGGACGTGAGGGGACATCTGAGAGGGACAGAGTGACAGATGTGGGGACAGAGGGATGGACACGGGGACAGAAGGGAGGAAAAGGGAATGAGGGGATGGATTTGGGGACAAGGGAGAAGTTATGGGGACAGAGGGACACGGATGGGGACAGAAGATGGACACGGGGACAGAGGGACATCTGAGTGGACCGAGGGACACCCGTGGGCACGGAGGCACCACCGAGGGGACAAACGGACGTCGGCCCCCACCTCGTATCCCTGGCGCTTCTTGAGGCGCTTCTTGTTGAGGCGCTTGTTGGCGTACATCTTGCCGGTGGCGCGGCGCTGGCAGGCGCAGACCTCGCCGAAGCCGCCCTTGCCCAGCACGCGGAACTCCACGAAGGCGTCGGCGTTCACGGCCTGGCTCTCCAGCCACTTGAACTGCACGAAGCGGCTGAACTCGGGCGAGGCCCGGTACGGCCCCCAGGCCGCCGTCTCCAGGTGCGCCAGCAGCTCCTGCCGCGCCTGCATGAAGATGTCACCGGGGAGCGTGGCACCTGAGGGGGCAACGGTGATGGTTACGGGGGTGTCATGGCGGCCATTGGGGTGTCATGGCTGCCGTTGGGGTGTCATGGCGGCTGTTGGGGTGTCATGGCTGCCGAAATCATCATGGCCGCCATTGGGGTGTCATGGCCGCCGTTGGGGTGTCATGGCTGCCAATACCATCATGGCTGCCGTTGGGTGTCATGGCGGCTGTTGGGGTGTCATGGCTGCCGAAATCATCATGGCTGCTGTTGGGGTGTCATGGCTGCCGAAATCATCATGGCTGCCATTGGGGTGTCATGGCTACCGTTGGGGTGTCATGGTGGCCGTTGGGGTGTCATGCCGGCTGTTGGGGTGTCATGGCTGCCGAAATCATCATGGCCACCGTTGGGGTGTCATGGCTGCTGTTGGGGTGTCATGGCTGCCGAGATCATCATGGCGGCCATTTTGATGTTATGGCCACCAATGAGGAGTCATGTCCGCCATGTTGGTGTCATGTCCTCCATATTGGTGCCATGTCGGCCATGTTGATATCACAGCCGCCATATTGGTGCCACGTCCACCATACTGGTGCCGTGGTCAGCCATGTTGATGTCACAGCCGCCATATTGGTGCCGTGTCGGCCATATTGGCGCCGTGTCAGCCATGTTGATGTCGCATATCCACCATCTTGGTACCACGTCCACCATATTGGCGCCGTGTCAGCCATGTTGATGCCACAGCCGCCATATTGGTGCCATGTTGACCATGCTGATCCACAGCTGCCACGTTGGTGCCACGTCCACCATATTGGCGTCGTGTCGGCCACGTTGATGTCGCATATCCGCCATATTGGTACCACGTCCACCATATTGGTGCCGGGTGTCAGCCATGTTGATGTCTTATATCCGCCATATTGGTGCCACGTCCACCATACTGGCGCCGTGTCAGCCATGTTGATGTCACATATCCGCCATATTGGTACCACGTCCACCATATTGGTGCCGTGTCAGCCATGTTGATGTCACATATCCGCCATATTGGTACCATGTCCACCATATTGGGTGCCGTGTCAGCCATGTTGATGTCACATATCCGCCATATTGGTACCACGTCCACCATACTGGCGCCGTGTCAGCCGCGCCGACGGCCCGGCCGCCATATTGTCACCCACCCATGCCCCCCCCTCACCTGTGGGCGGCTCGGTGGCGCCGGCGCTGAGGAACCCGCAGTGCTCCGCCCCTCCCGGCGTGAAGAACCGGCCGCGCAAGCCGCTTGGCCGACGCCTCCCTCTCCGCGTCCTCGCACTGCTCGAAGGCCTCGATCTCCGACCACAGCGCCCCGGCCGCCGCGAACTGCGGCGCCCCCTCCAGGAACCGCCGGAACAGCAGCTTGCCGATGGGCTGCTCCACGCACTGCCACCGGAACGACGTCTCCTGGCCGCCATCTTGGGCGTGGCCCGGCGGGGGCGCCGTTGGGGGCCCGGGAGCCCCGTTCTGGGGCGCTGGCCGCTCCGCCCAGTTGGGCGCGCAGGGCCTCGCACTGGGAGATGTGGGGCAGGCGGAGGCGCGCCTTGGAGCGCCGGTCCTTGCCGCCTCCGCCGGGGCCGCCGCGCGCCGACACGTAGGGCCGAGTTGGCCACCACCGTCTCCAGGCCCCCGATGTCCATGGCTGCCCGTGGGGACACCTGGAGGGGGGGGGGGCTGGAAGAGTTGGGGAGGGGGGGACGCGCTGGTGGCACCGGTGGGACGCGCTGGGGGGGTTTGGGTCACGCGTGGGGCGGGTGGGGGGGGGTCCTGTGGGGATTTAGGGGGGTTTGGGTGTCTGGGGGTGCTCGAGTGACACGGGGGGGGGGGTCTGGGGGAGTCCAGGAGGGTCTGGGGTCCATCCTGTGACAGATGGAGGAGGTTTGGGGGTCCTGGGGGGTCTCGCATGTGACACGAGGTGGGTTTTGGGGCCCCTCATGTGACATAAGGGAGTTTTGGGGGTCCCGAGGGTCCCGCGTGTGACACCAGCAGGGTTTTGGGGGTCCTGGGGGTCCCACATGTCACACAAGCGGGGTCCTGGGGTTCTCGGGGGTCCCGCATGTGACACAGGGGGGTTTGGGGGTCCTGGGGGGTCCCTCGTGTGACACATGGGGGAGTTTTGGGGGTCCCTGTGAGACACCAGCAGGGTTTTTGGGGGTCCTGGGGTGGTCCCTCCTGTGACACAGGGGGGTTTGGGGGTCCTGGGGGTTCCTCGTGTGACACAGGGGGGTTTGGGGGGTCCTGGGGGTCCCTCGTGTCACACAAGGGGGGTTTGGGGGTCGTGGGGGGGGTCCCCAAGCCCCCTCCCCCGGCTCAGGTCGTTGGGGGGGTGTGTGTTTGGGGGGGGTTTGCGGCTCTTAAAGGGCCCGCGCTATAATTAACATAAGCGGCTCAGCACGTGCCTAAGCCGCTTTCCCGGCCCCTGGCACGAGATCCGCCCCCCCCCCCGCTACCCCCGACCCCCCCCCCCCGCCCAAAAAATTTCCCGACAGGCCCCGGGGCCGCGGGCGGGATGGGAACGGGGTCACAAACCACCACCCCACCCCCCCCTCCCCAAAAAAATTGGGGCACAAAGGATTCTGGGAAAGAGACCACCCCCCACCCCCGCACCCCCCCCCCGTGGGGAGGGGGCGATGGGGAGGGGGAAGGGGAGGAGCTGGGGGGGGGAAGGACCACTCACCCCTCCCTCCCCGAGGGACCCCCGCCCCTTTATGGGGTCCCTGGTGTCAGGAGACCCCCTCCCAAAATCCACGGACCCCTCCACATCGACCCCCACCCCTGGGGACCCCCCACCTCCAGGGACCCCACACTTAGGGACACCCCCCCCCCATTAACCTCAAGCCATCCAGGACCCCCCCCCCAAAATCTCCCACTCCCGTGCACCCCCCCGGCGATGACCCCGGGACCCCTCCTCCCCCTGCTGGACCCCCAGGAGACCCCTGACCTCTGACCCCATCCTGAGACCCCCGCTTGGGGGGGGGGTTTAATCCCTCCTGCTCCCCCCACCCTAAGGACCCCCCCCATTGACCCTGGGGCACTCAGGACCCCCGTGACCCCCCCCGACCCCTCAACTTGTGACCCCCAGGGGACCCGGACCCCCTCCCCAATTAACCCCAGGGGTCTCAAACCTCCAGAACCCCTGGAGACCCCCACCACCCCCAAACATCCACGCCCCCTCCCTTAATTCCTTAAAGACCCCCCCCAACCCCACCCCGCACCCCAGGACCCCCAGAACCCCCCGACTCCAAACCGATCCTGCACCCCCGCGACCCCCACCCCGGTCACCGCCCCCTGGGGACCCCCCCACGACCCCCGGCCCCCCCCCGGGACCCCCCGCTCTCACCTGCGCTGCTGCCCCGGCCCTCGGCGGGTGCCGGTGCCCCGGGGCCGGATTAGCCCCGCCCGGGATTAAACAAATCCCCCGGGGGCGGAACCCCCCGACCCCCCCCAAACCCCCTCAGCCCCCCCCCCCCATCCACCCCTGGGGCTTCGCACCGGGGGGGAACCCCCCCCATTAACCCCGGGGGGCTCGGCATCCGGGACCCCCCCAAATTGGTACCGGGACCCCCCCCAATTAACCCCGGGGGGCTCCGGCATCCGGGACCCCCCCAAATTGGTACCGGGACCCCCCCCCAATTAACCCCAGGGGGCTCCGGCATCCGGGACCCCCCCCCAAATTATACCGGGACCCCCCCCCAATTAACCCCGGGGGGCTCCGGCATCCGGGACCCCCCCCCAAATTATACCGGACCCCCCCCCAATTAACCCCGGGGGGCTTCCGGCATCCGGGGACCCCCCCCAATTAACCCCGGGGGGCTCCGGCATCCGGGACCCCCCCAAATTGGTACCGGGACCCCCCCCCAATTAACCCCAGGGGGGCTCCGGCATCCGGGACCCCCCCCAAATTATACCGGGACCCCCCCCCCAATTAACCCCGGGGGGCTCCGGCATCCGGGACCCCCCCCAAATTATACCGGGACCCCCCCCCCAATTAACCCCGGGGGGCTCCGGCATCCGGGGACCCCCCCCAATTAACCCCGGGGGGCTCCGGCATCCGGGACCCGCCCCAAATTATACCGGGACCCCCCCCAATTAACCCCAGGGGGCTCCGGCATCCGGACCCCCCATAACCCTCGGCCCCCCCCTTTGCCCTGAGGAGCCCCCCCCCCGCTAATCCCGGGAACCCCGCCCCCCATTAATCCCGGGGATTCCCGGGCATCCAGGGGCCCCCTCCCCTAATTCCGGGGGGTTCGAATGTCCTGGACCCCCCCCGGTCCCCAAAATAAACTGAAGGGATCCTGAGATCCCACGGGACCCCCTCCCAATTGATCCCGGGGGGATTCAGGTGTCCGGGACCCCCCCGCTGGATCCTGGGGGGTCCGGGAATTGGAGAGCCCTCCCCGATAACTGGGGAATCCCCGGGAATTCGGGAAATCCCCGGGAATTCGGGACCCCTCCCATAAATCGGGGAACCCCCAGGAATTCGGGGAACCCCCCGGGAATCAGGACCCCTCCCCATAAATCGGGGAACCCCCAGGAATTCGGGGAAGCCCCGGGAATTCGGGACCCCTCCCCATAAATCGGGGAACCCCCGTGAATCAGGGACCCCCCCGGGAATTCGGGACCCCTCCCCATAAATCGGGGAACCCCCTGGAATTCGGGGAACCCCGGGAATTCAGGACCCCTCCCACGGATCGGGGAACCCCCGGGAATTCAGGAAATCCCCGGTAATTCCGACCCCCCTCTCCCCCCCCCCGGGGAATTTAAGACCCCTCCCCAATAACCATTGACCCCCCGTGAATCAGGGACCCCCCCGGGGATATTCGGGACCCCCCTGCCGTAGCTCGGGGGGGTCCCCGCGGTTTCGGGGGGGGGTCCGGGGGGGTTTTGGCGGCCGCTGCCGCCGGGACGCGGCGTTACCGGGGAGCCGCCAGCGCTCGGCCGGGCACGCGGCACCGGACGGGGCCCCCCCGGCCCTTTTCGGGGCCCCCCGGCCCTTTTCGGGGCCCCCCCGGCCCTTTTCGGGGCCCCCCCGATCCTTGGGGGCCCCCTCGCGATGTCTGGAGCCCCCCCCGAGTGACTGCGCCTCCCTCGATCTCCAGAGCCCCCCCCCCCAAATTCTGAGCCCCCCCCCCCAGCACCCCCTCCCCATCGATATCTGGGGCACCCCCCCCTCTGGAATTTTGGGGGGCTCTTCCTGGATTTTTGGGGTTCCCCCCCCCGCCCAAAGGGTCACTGGAGCCCTTCTCCCCAAATTCCTGACATCCCCCTCCCCAAAACGCCCCCCCCCCCCGAAGTCTTGGGGTCTCCCCAAATAATTTGGGATTTCCGAGCCTCCCCCCAAATTTAGGGAGCCCCCCCCCCGAGGCCCCCATTTTGAGGAGGGGTCGCTGTTTCCCGGTTTGGAACTGGGAGAACTGGGAACGCTGGGGTCTCCCCCGGGGGGAGGGGCCAGACTTTGACCTGGAGTGACCCCGCGCAGGCCGCGCCCCCAATTAGCCCCGCCCCCCTCGTTAATTACAGACAGACCAGCGTGGGTGGTCAAAGCGCTCCCAGCGCTCCCAGTGCTCCCAGTTCCCCTTCCCAGTGCTCCCAGTAAATCCCAGTGCTCCCAGTTACCCTTCCCAGTGCTCCCAGTTCCCATTCCCAGTGCTCCAGTAAATCCCCGTGCTCCCAGTTCCCGTTCCCAGTGCTCCCAGTAAATCCCAGTGCTCCCAGTAAATCCAGTGCTCCCAGTCCCGTTCCCAGTGCTCCCAATTCCCCATTCCCAGTGCTCCCAGTAAATCCCCGTGCTCCCAGTTCCCATTCCCAGTGCTCCCAGTAAATCCAGTGCTCCAGTCCCCATTCCCAGTGCTCCCAGTCCCCATTCCCAGTGCTCCCAGTCAATCCCAGTGCTTCCAATTCCCAGTGCTCCAGTAAATCCCAGTGCTCCCAGTTCCCATTCCAGTGCTCCCAGTAAATCCCAGTGCTCCCAGTAAATCCCAGTGCTCCCAGTCCCATTCCCAGTGCTCCCAGTTCCCCTTCCCAGTGCTCCCAGTAAATCCCAGTGCTCCCAGTCCCCATTCCCAGTGCTCCCAGTAAATCCCAGTGCTCCCAGTAAATCCCAGTGCTCCCAGTCCCCATTCCCAGTGCTCCCAGTAAATCCCAGTGCTCCCAGTAAATCCCAGTGCTCCCAATCCCCATTCCAATGCTCCCAGTCCCCATTCCCAGTGCTCCCAGTAAATCCCAGTGCTCCCAGTAAATCCCCGTGCTCCCAGTTCCCCTTCCCAGTGCTCCCAGTAAATCCCAGTGCTCCCAGTAAATCCCAGTATCCTCTACCCCCTTCCCGCGCGGGCCCTTTAAGACCCCCCCCCGCCCCCAGATCTCTCAATGGGATCGGTGGGAACCGCCGGGGAGGCCACGCCCCCTCATTTGCATACGGCCCGTGTGCACGTTAAACGTCTGATTTGCATAAGGGCGTGGCCTGGGAGTCTGGGGCGCTCATTAGCATAAAAGTGATGAGTGGTAATAGGAGGTAAATAACAAGTGAATACACGGCATTTGAAATAAGTATAAACTTAATCATAATATTAAAAAATTAAACATATAAAAATGTAATATATAGTTTTAGAATACGCAAATATATTTTTAATGTGTATGACATATAAAAAGCAAAATAAATATAAACGGATTTACAAAGGAATATATAATTGATATAAACATATTCAATATAAATATCATGTATATATTTATAATAAATACATAAATATTTATAAAGGCATACAAATAGATTGAAATAAATATATAAATATATATTACAGCACAATTAAAATACAAACAAAGAAAAACACGTAACCTGCAAAGCAAACAAATAAAACGCGAGCAACCAGAGGTGGCGAGTGGGGGCTTTCACCTGCCTCATTAGCATAAAGGGGCGTGGCCACAGTGGCTTGATTACTCCTAATTAGCATTAAGGGGCGTGCCCACTGCACTTAAAAGAGAAGGGGCGGGACCTGAGCTGCTCTGGAGGCGTGTCCCAGAGCACAGTAGGCGTGTCCTAGAGCACAGTAGGCGTGTCCTAGAGCACAGTAGGCGTGTCCCAGCACACAGTAGGCATGTCCCAGAGCACAGTAGGCGTGTCCTAGAGCACAGTAGGCGTGTCCCAGCACACAGTAGGCATGTCCCAGAGCACAGTAGGCGTGTCCTAGAGCACAGTAGGCGTGTCCAAGGTGCAAAGTAGGCGTGTCCCAGAGCACAGTAGGCGTGTCCCAGCACACAGTAGGCGTGTCCAATGTGCAAAGTAGGCGTGTCCAAGGAGCGCAGTAGGCGTGTCCCAGCACACAGTAGGCGTGTCCCAGAGCACAGTAGGCGTGTCCAAGGAACACAGTAGGCGTGTCCCAGTACACAGTAGGCGTGTCCAGAGCACAGTAGGCGTGTCCAAGGAACACAGTAGGCGTGTCCCAGTACACAGTAGGCGTGTCCCAGCGCACAGTAGGCGTGTCCCAGTGCACAGTAGGCGTGTCCTAGAGCACAGTAGGCGTGTCCAAGGAGCACAGTAGGCGTGTCCCAGCACACAGTAGGCGTGTCCCAGTGCACAGTAGGCGTGTCCCAGCACACAGTAGGCGTGTCCCAGCACACAGTAGGTGTGTCCCAGTGCACAGTAGGCGTGTCCCAGCCGCGCTGTGGGCGTGGCCCCCGAGCCCATAAAGGGCGGCGCCGCGGCGGCCGCGGGGAGTCGCGGGTTCGAGTCCCGGCGCGGGCGGAGCCGGAGCGACAGCGACCCCGGGGGCGGGGGGGGGGACAGCGGGGGACCGGGGGGGGACAGCGGGGGGGACAGAGCGGCCGAATCGGAGCCCCCCCGCCCGCCATGGCGCGGGACAAGGAGAAGCGGAGCTGCGGGCAGGTGGTGGCCGAGTGGCGGGCGTTCCTCTGGGACCCCCGCACCCGCCAGTTCCTGGGCAGGACTGGTTCCAGTTGGGGTGAGTTGTGTGTGGGGGGGGTTTATTTGGGGTGGGGGGCGCGATGGGATCACACCCCCCCCCCCCCTTTCTTTTGTGGGGGTGCAGCGCATCCTGGGAATCCTCCTCTGCCCCCCCTTTAATTGGGTGGGGGGTAATTGATGGGGGGGGGATTTGGGGGATTCCCCCCTCAAATATGGGGGGGGTTGGGGTGTAGGGAACCCCCCTGGGACCCCCTCCCCCAACCAAATGGGGGGCGCAAAACGACCGCCCCCCCCAAACAGGGCTGAGATGGGAGGGGTGCAGAGACCCCCCGAATATGGGGGGGGGGCTCCAAAGACCCCCAATTCTCCGTTAAATTGGGGAGGGGTCTGCTCAGAGCCCCCCCCCCCCCCGCAGGACTGGGATGTGCCCAGACCCCCCCCAAAAAAATGGGGTGCAACATTTGAGGGGGGGGTGCTGCTCCGAAGCCCCCCCAAACCGAGTGAAAATTGGGGAAAAATTTGGGGACCCCTCCCTATTTTTTCGGGGGGGGGCGGAATTAACAGGAGTGAAATGGGGGGGGGGGGCTGCTTAGAGAGACCCCCTCCCCATTTATTTATCCGAAGGGGGTGAGCGGTGTTGAAACCCCCCCCCCCCCTGCAGGGGCGGCGTTGGGGGACGGGAATTTGGGGGGGGGGGTTGGGGTTCAAGAGGACAAATTGGGGGGGGGGGCGCGGGGGTGGCTTCGTGCTCCCCCCCCCGCCATCTGTCGCGCTGTGGCTCCAAAAGTAGGTCACGGTCTGGGGTGGGGGATGGGAGCCACCAGGACCCCCCCCCCCAAAGGAAGAGAGAGAGGGGGGGTGTTTGACCACCTGACCCCCCCAATTAACCGCGACCCCCCCAAAATTGGGGTCGGGTTGATGGGAAACCCCCAACCCCCCCCCCCAAAATCCGCTCCCCCCCCGCCATGGCCAGATGGCTCCGATGGGGATTTGAGTGTCTGGGGGGGGATTTAGGGGGGGCCGGGGGCGTTCCGGGGGTACCCGAGGACAGTTTGGGGGGGGGGGGGAATTTTTTTAAGGGGGGGATTTGGGGAAAAATCAGAGCGGGAATTTTTTGGGGGGGGGGGGGTGTTTTATTTTAATTGGATTTTTGGAGTTTTTTGGGGGTGAGTTTGGGGAGCTCCGAGAGCAGATTTGGGGCGGGGGGGTCGGGGCAGGGTTTTTTTTGGGGGGGGGGGGGGGTTGGATGGGATTTGGGGCAGTTTTGGGGTTTTTTGATGTTAATCGGGTAAATTCGTGAGAATTTGGGGCGCTCGGGGCAAGTTCGGGATGTTTAGATGGGATTTGGGGCAGTTTCGGGGGATATTTGACGTTTAATTAATGAGAATTGGGGGGGCTCGGGGCAGTTTTGGGGTTATTCGGGCAGTTATTTGGGTTGTTTGATGTTAATGGGGTAAATTCGTGAGAATTTGGGGCGCTCGGGGCGAGTTCGGGATGTTTAGATGGGATTTGGGGCAGTTTCGGGGGATATTTGACATTTATGGGGTAAATTCGTGAGAATTTGTGGGGTTCAGGGCAGTTTTTTGGGGGTATTTGGGGCAGGTTTTGGGGTTATTTGATGTCAATGGGGTAAACCATGAGAATTTGGGGGGCAGGTGAGTTTGGGGGGTATTTGGGTCAATTTTGGGTGATATTTCACATTTACGGGGTAAATTCGTGAGAATTTGGTGGGATTGGGGCAGTTTTGGGGGTATTTGTGGTGTTCAGGGCAGTTTTGGGGTTATTTGAGGGGTTCGGGGCAGTTTTGGGGGGTTATTTATTGGCCACGGAGTAAATTTGGGGGGCATTTGAAGGATTTTTGGACATCTTGGGGCAACACCTGATGGATTTCGGGAAGTTCTGGGGATGGTTCGCCGTCATCGGGGCGATTTTGGGAAGGTGTTGGGGGATTTGGGGGGATTTGACGCCACTGGGACGCTTGGGAGGTATTTTAGGATATTTTGGGGGGTTCAGGGCAGGTTTTTGGGGGTCTTTGATGTCATTGGGGGCAGTTCTGGAGGGGTTTGGGGGGAGTTTTTGGGGTCCCGACCCCCAAATTCACCCCTTCAAGAGCTCTTCCAAACCGAGTTTTGGGGTGGATTTATCCCAAATTTTAGTGATTTTTCACCATTTTGGGGCTGTTTCATCCATTTTTGGGGGGGTTTGGAGGGGGTTTGACCCCTGGGAGTTTTTCCCCATGGGGAGGGGTCATTTTTGGGGGTCCTGACCCCCCCACTTTCACCCCCCCAGCACTGATCCCGCTGCTCCAACCCGATTTATTTTGTGATTTATCCCCCAATTTAACGATTTTTCACCAGTTTGGGGGACGATTTTGGGGTCAAAATTTCGGGTGGGATTTTTGGGGTTTTTCCCATGGGGGGTCCATTTTGGGGTTCCTGACCCCCCATTTCCCGCCCCCCCAGGGCTGATCCTGCTGTTTTGCTCTGGAATTCACACCAAATTTGGGATTTCCCCCCATTTTAGGGTCACAATTTCGGGGCGGGATTTCGGGGTTTTCTCCCATGGGGGGTCCATTTTTGGGGGTCCTGACCCCCCATTTCCCACCCCCCCCGGGCTGATCCTGCTGTTTTACCTGCTGTTTTACTCTGGAATTCGCACCAAATTTGGGGGATTTCCCCCCATTTTGGGGTCAAAATTTCGGGGCGGGATTTTGGGGTTTTCTCCCATGGGGGGTCCATTTTTGGGGGTCCTGACCCCCCCATTTCCCGCCCCCCCAGGGCTGATCCTGCTGTTTTACCTGCTGTTTTACGGGTTCCTGGCCGGGCTCTTCGCCCTCACCATGTGGGTGATGCTGCAGAGCGTCGACCCCCACGTGCCCAAGTACCAGGACCGCTGCTGACCCCCGGTGAGACCCCCGGGGGGCTGGCACGGGGTTTGCACGCCGATTTGCACACCCAGGATGGGGGTCCTGGAGCGAGGGACCCAGGGGGATTTGGGGTGGGGCACTGCAGGGTTTGGGGGGGATTCGGGGTCCCGTCAGTCTCTGCACGCGGATTTGCACGCGGATTTACACACGGAGGGTCCTGGATTGGGGTCTGGGGGGATTTGGGGTGGGGGCACTGCAGGGTTTGGGGTCACCAGGACCCCTCCGTGCGTCCCCTGCTCCCCCTGCCCTCGTCACCCCTCGTGACCCCCCCGTGACCTTTGTGTCACCCCCCCCCCCCTTTGTCACCCCGTGTGACCTCCCCGTGTCACCTCTGACCTCCCCTGGGGTCACCTCCCCCTGTGACCCCTCCTGACCCCTGTGAGCCGCCCACGTCCCCAGTGTCCCCAATGTCCCCAATGTCCCCATGGACCCCCATTGTCCCCAGTGTCCCAATGTCCCCGGTGTCCCCAATGTCCCCCCAATGTCCCCAATCCCCCAATGTCCCCCCACTGTCCACTCAATGTCCCCAATGTCCCCAGTGTCCCCAATGTCCCCTCAATGTCCCCGCTGTCCCCCCAGTGTCCCCAATGTCCCCTCAATGTCCCCTCAATCCCCCCAGTGTCCCCAATGTCCCCTCAATGTCCCCAATGTCCCCTCACTGTCCCCTCACTGTCCCCGCTGCCCCAGGGCTGATGATCCGTCCCTGTGCCGAGGGTCTCGATGTCACCTTCAACGTGAGCCAGAGCGAGACCTGGCACCAGTACGTGAGAGCCCTGCACCAGTTCCTGGAGCGTGAGTGCACTGGGAGGGACTGGGGGGAACTGGGGGGAACTGGGGGAGGGGGACTGGGAGGGGACTGGGAGGGGACTGGAGGGACTGGGGGCACTGGGGGGAACTGGGAGGGGACTGGGAGGAGATTGGAAGGGACTGGGAGGCACTGGGGGGGAACTGGGATGGACTGGAGGGGAACTGGGAGGGACTGGGAGGGACTGGGAGGGGACTGGGATGGCCCAACCCCATACTGGGACACTCCAAACCCATACTGGGACACACCATACCCATACTGGGATGACCCTTACCCATACTGGGATGACCGTTGCCCATACTGGGATGACCGTTGCCCATACTGGGACACACCATACCCATACTGGGATGACCGTTGCCCATACTGGGATGACCATTGCCCATACTGGGATGACCGTTGCCCATACTGGGATGACTGTTGCCCATACTGGGACACACTATACCCATACTGGGATGACCCTTACCCATACTGGATGACCCTTACCCATACTGGGATGACTGTTGCCCATACTGGGATGATCGTTGCCCATACTGGGATGACCCTTACCCATACTGGGACACACCATACCCATACTGGGATGACCGTTGCCCATACTGGGATGACCCTTACCCATACTGGGATGACCGTTACCCATACTGGGATGACCCTTACCCATACTGGGATGACGTTGCCCATACTGGGATGACCGTTGCCCATACTGGGATGACCCTTACCCATACTGGGACACACCATACCCATACTGGGATGACCCTTACCCATACTGGGATGACCGTTGCCCATACTGGGATGACCGTTGCCCATACTGGGGCGCTCCGAGCCGCTCCCG
>JBBAXF010000068.1:237968-293311 GCA_037837765.1 Delichon dasypus | reverse complement strand
TGTCCAGAGGTTTTCCCGCCCGTTCCCCGCTGCTGTCACGGCCGGTCCCGATTTCCCTGCTCCCGCTTCCCAAAAATCCAACCCCGAACCCGCCCGGAAGTCCCTGGATCCGGCCGGAAATCCCCGTTCCCAAAAATCCCCAAATCCCTGGATCCGGCCGGAAATCCCCGTTCCCAAAAATCCCAAAATCCCTGGATCCGGCCGGAAATCCCCGTTCCCAAAAATCCTGAATCCCTGGATCCGGCCGGAAATCCCCGTTCCCAAAAATCCCCAAATCCCTGGATTCACCCCCAAATCCCCAATTCCCAAAAATCCTGAATCCCTGGATCCGGCCGGAAATCCCCAATTCCCAAAAATCCCCCAAATCCCGAGGTTTTCCCTTCCCTCCCCGCTGCCCAGCTCAGCTCATTCCCGCTTTTCCTGCAGCTGCTTCCCAAAAAATCTCCGGATCCATCCCTAAATCCCAATATCCTGAGGTTTTCCTGGACATTCCTTCTTTTCCTGCCTCCCTTCCCAAAAATCCATCCCCAAATCCCAAAAATCCATCCCAAAATCCCAAAAATCCATCCCAAAATCCCAAAAATCCATCCCAAAATCCCCCCCCCCCCCAAATCCCTGGATCCTCCCCAAATCCCAAAATCCAACCCCAAATCCCAAAATTCCCCCCCCAATCCTAAAAATCCATCCCAAATCTGAAAATTACCTCCCAATCCCAAAAATCCATCCAAAAATCCGAAAAACCAATCCCAATTCCCTGGATCCATTCCAAATCAGCAAATCCATCCCCAAATCCTCGGATCCAACCCCAAATCCCAAAATTTCATCTCCAAATCCCAAAAATCCCACCCCAAATCCATGGATCCAACCCCACATCCCAAAAATCCACCCCAAATCCCCGGATCCATCCCAAATCCCCCAAAATCCCCCCCAAATCCTGAAAATCCATCCCAAATTCCCAAAAATCCAATCCCCAAAAATCCAACCCCAAATCCCAAAATTCCCCCCCAAATCCCAAAATTGCCCCCCAAATCCCCCAAATCCATCCCAAATCCCTGGATCCAACCCCAAATCCCAAAAATCCCTCCCCAAATCCCAAAATTCTCCCCCAAATCCCAAAAATCCCCTCCAAATCCCCAAAATCCCTCCCCAAATCCCAAAAATCCATCCCAAATTCCCAACCCCCCCCCCCCAATCCCAAAATCCGTCCCCAAATCCCAAAAATCCATCCCCATATTTTTTCAGGAATTATCTGGGGTTCAGGGAGAGCCAGGAGCTGGGAAAGCAGCGGGATTTTCCCGAAAAAAAATTCCAGGGAAAAGCAGGAATTCCCGAAAAAAAAAATCCAGGGAATTTTTGGAATTTATTGGGAAATAAAGAGAATTTTGGGGAAAATAAAGGGAATTTTTTGGAGGGGAAAAAAGGGAATTTCGGGGAAAAAAGAGGGAATTTTGGGGGGGGAAATAAAGAAAATTTTTAGGGAAAATGAAGGGAATTTTTTGGGGGAAAATGGGGAATTTTTGGGACAAATGGAAGGGAATTTTGGGGGGAATAAAGGGAATTTCGGGGGGGGGGGATAAAGAGGGATTTTAGGGACAAATGAAGGGAATTTTTTGGGAAAAAAGGGAATTTTGGGTGGAAATGGAAATAAAGGAATTTTAGGGGAAAAAAAGATGGAATTTTTTTTTGGAAAATAAAGGAAATTTTGGGACAGATGAAGGGAATTTGGGGCAGCGGGAGGTGAGTGGTTCATTCCTGGTTCTTTATTCCCGGTTTATTCCCGGGGATTTATTCCCAGGATTAGCAGTGGGGCGGGGACGATCCCAGATTTCCCTGGGATGGATCCCGGATTTCCATTGGGATGGATCCTGGATTCCCATTGGATGGATCCTGGATTCCCCTGGGATGGATCCCGGATTTCCATGGGAAGGATCCCAGATTTCCCATTGGATGGGTCCTGGATTCCCATGGGATGGATCCCAGATTTCCCATGGGATGGATCCTGGATTTCCCTGGGATGGATCCCGGATTTCCATGGGATGGATCCAGGATTTCCCATGGGATGGATCCCGAATTCCCATTGAATGGATCCCAGATTCCCCTGGGATGGATCCCGGATTTCCCATGGGATGGATCCCGGATTTCCCATTGGATGGATCCCAGATTTCCATGTTCCCAATCCCTGATCCCATCCCAGTGTGTTGGGACAGATCCGGATCCATCCAGGACGGGCTCGGGATGATCCTGGGATGATCCTGGGATGGATCCAGATCCATGGAATGTTCCTGGGATGGATCTGGATCTCTGGGATGATCCCAGGATGATCCTGAGATGGATCCAGATCCTTGGAATGATCCCGGGGTGGTTCTGGATCCCTGGGATGATCCCGGGGTGGATCCGGATCTCTGGGATGATCCTGGGATGATCCCGGGGTGGATCCGGATCCTTGGGATGACCCTGAGATGGTTCTGGATGGATCTGGATCAACGGAATGATCCCAGGATGGTCCCAGGATGGTTCTGGATCTCTGGGATCATCCTGGGATCATCCTGGGATGGATCTGGATCAATGGAATGATCCCAGGGTGGATCTGGATCCGTGGAATGATCCTGGTGTGGATCCAGATCCTTGGGGTGATCCCAGAGTGGATCTGGATCCTGGGATGATCCTGGGATGGATCTGGATCAATGGAATGATCCTGGGATGATCCCAGAGTGGATCCAGATCCATGGAATGTTCCTGGGGTGGATCCGGATCTCTGGGATGATCCTGGGATGGATCCGGATCCTTGGGATGATCCTGAGATGGTTCTGGATGGATCTGGATCAATGGAATGATCCCGGGATGATCCCAGAGTGGATCCAGATCCTTGGGATGATCCTGAGGTGGATCTGGATCTCTGGGATGATCCCAGGATGATCCCAGGATGGATCTGGATCAATGGAATGATCCTGGGATGGATCCGGATCTCTGGGATGATCCCGGGGTGGATCCGGCTGCAGTTCCCCCACAGCAGCTCCGATGCCAGGGATAAAAATATCCTGGGATAAAAATACACCGGGATAGAAGTGCACCGGGATCGGGAGAGGCCGGGATTGGGAAAAACTGGGATTGGGGAAAGCCGGGATTGGGGAAAGGCTGGGATTGGGGAAAACGGAAATTGGGAAAGGCCGGGATTGGGAAAGGACGGGATCAGGCCGGGATCGGGCCGGGTTTGGGTCCGGCTGCTCCTGGGAGTTTCCCATTCCCAAGGATTTCTCCCATCCCAGCATTCCCAGCGGATCCTCTCCCCTTCTCCCACCCCACTTTATTCCCATGGATTTCCCATTCCCAGCTTTCCTCTCTGTTTATTTCCATGGATCCCCAGCAGCTCCCAAAGTTCCACGTTCCTGGCGATGATTCCCGATTGTCCTCTCCCACTTTATTTCCATGGATTCCTGCTTCCCGATTGTCCTCTCCCACTTCATTCCCACTGATCCCCAGCAGTTCCCAGGAATTCCCATTCCCAAGGATGTTCTCCCATCCTCGTCCTTGGATTTTCCTGTTTCCCGTTTTCCCTCTCCCACGTTATTTCCATGGATCCCTGTTTCCGGAATTCCCATTCCCATCCCCATTCCCATCCCCATTCCCATTCCAATCCATTCCCAGGAATTCCCTTCTCCCATTACCATCCCCATTCCCAATCTCATTCCCATCATTCCCATCATTCCGATCATTCCCATCATTCCCATCCCCATTCCCATCTCCATTATTCCCATTCCCATCCCCATTCCCGTCCCCGTTCCCATCCCCATCCCCATCCCCATTCCCATTCCCATTCCCATTCCCCATTCCCGTTCCCATCCATTCCCATTCCCATCCCCATCCATTCCCATTCCCATTCCCATTCCCATTCCCATTCCCATTCCCATTCCCATTCCCATTCCCATTCCCATCCCCATTCCCATCCCCATTCCCATTCCCATTCCCATTCCCATTCCCATTCCCATCCCCATCCCCATCCCCATTCCCATTCCCATCCATTCCCATTCCCATCCATTCCCATTCCCATTCCCATCCCCATTCCCATTCCCATTCCCATTCCCATTCCCATCCCCATTCCCATCCCCATTCCCATTCCCATTCCCATTCCCATTCCCATTCCCATCATTCCCATTCCCGGATTTTCCCCTCCTGTCCATCCCCACAGATCCCGGCTGTGCCGATCCCATTTTTCCCTTTTCCCTTCGTTTCCCGGGACGTTCCCGCCCCCGACTGCCCGGAAAACCCCTGGACAATTCCTCTTTTCCCTTGGCTCCATCCCGGTGCCAGGATTCTTTGGGAGCGCTGGGATAAATCGGGGCTGGGATGAGCTCAGCGCTCCAAACGGGAGCCGGTGACCTTTTCCCGGGATAAAATTGGGATGAGCCGTGATTCCCGCCGGGAGAGGGACCCGGAGCGGGGAGGGGCCGGATCCCCATCCCCATCCCAATCCCGATCCTGGAGTTTTCCTGGGAATTCCAAACTTTGAGGATTTTTCCGGGGCCGGCGCTGCAGAAATCGGGAATTCTCGGTGTCCCGGGAACGCCCGGATCCGGAGCTTTCCTGGGATTTTGGGGATTCATCTCCCGGGATTTTGGGGATTCATCTCCCGGGATTTGGGGATTTAACTCCCGGGATTCTGTGCATTCTTCTCTCGGGATTTTGGAAATTCCTGTCCTGGTTTTTTGTGGATTGATCTCCCGGGTTTTTTTTGTGGATTCTTCTCCCAGGATTTTGTGGATTCTTCTCCCGGGATTCTGGAAATTTCGTCCTGTTTTTTTTTGTGGATTCATCTCCCGGTTTTTCGGGATTGATCTCCCGGGATTTTGGGGATTCTTCTCTTGGTTTTTGCGGATTGATCTCCTGTATTTTTGTGGATTCTTCTCCCGTTTTTTTTTTTTGGAAATTTCCTCCCGGTTTTCGGGGCTTCCTCTCCCTCTTTTCTCTGGATTCCTCTCCCGGGTTTCTGGCTCATCCGCCGGGAAATCCCCCAGGTCGGGTGAGCAGGGAGAGGTTCCCTCTCCGGGAGAATTCCAGGAGGGAAGATCCCGACCTTTCCGGGGACGTTTTCCCGGGCTCATCCCTCGGGAACATTCCCGAGGCTCCGACCTTCCCGGTGCCCTTCCTGGCGCCCTCGGCTTTCCGGGCGGATGTTCCATCGATCCCCGGATCGATCCCGGCCGCATCCCGGGCAGCTGGAGCCGCAATTCCCGGGAGAAATCCCCCGGAGCCGCTCCCAGGCAGAGCCGGGCTCGGATCCGTCCCCGGAGCGTCGTGGGGCTGATCCCGCTTCCCAAAGATTCTCCCTGATTTCCAACCTTTTTCCCCTTTCCCAACCTTTTTTTTCCCTTTTCCAACCCTTTGTCCCTGTTTTCCAACCATTTCCCCTTTCCCAACCATTTTTCCCTGTTTCCCACCCTTTTCTCTCTTTCCCAACCCTTTTTCCCTCTTTCCCAACCCTTTATCCCCATTTTCCAACCCTTTTTTCCCTGTTTCCCACCCTTTTTCCCTGTTTCCCAACCCTTTATCCCAGTTTTCCAACCCTTTTTTCCCTGTTTCCCAACCCTTTTTCCCTGTTTCCCAACCCTTTTTCCCCGTTTTCCAACCCTTTTTTCCCTGTTTCCCACCCTTTTTCCCCTTTCCCAACCCTTTTTTTCCCGGTCTCCCAACCCTTTTTCCTTCTCCACCCTTTTCCCCTTCCAAAACCTTTTGTCCCTGTTTCCCCACCCTTTTTCCTTTCCCAGCCCTTTTTCCCTTTTCCAACACTTTTCCCGTTTCCCAACCCTTTTCCCCCCTTTCCCAACCCTTTTTTCCTGCTTTCCCGACCCTTTTTCCCTGTTTCTTAACCATTTTCCCATTTTCCCACCTTTTTCTCTCTTTCTGACCCCTTTTCCCCTTTCCCAACCCTTCTTCCCTTTCCTAACTCTTTTGTCCCGTTTTCCAACCTTTTTCCTCTTTCCCACCCTTTTTCCCCTTTTCCCAACCCTTTTTCCCTGTTTTCCAACCCTTTTTCCTTCGCTGCCCTTTTCCCCTTCTCAACCCTTTTTCCCTTTTCCAGCACTTTTCCCCTGTTTCCCAAGTCTTTCCCCCCCCTTTCCTAACTCCTTTTCCCCATTTCCCAACTCCTTTTCCCCGTTTCCCAACTCCTTTTCCCCATTTCCCAACTCCTTTCCCCGTTTCCCACCCCTTTTTCCCTTTTCCCAACCCCTTTTCCCTGTTTTCCAACCCTTTTCTCTCTTTCCCACCCCTTTATCCCTGTTTCCCAACCCGTTTTTCCCTGTTTATTAAGCCCTTCTCCCCATTTCCCACCCTTTCCCTTCTCCACCCTTTATCCCTGTTTCCCAACCCCTTTTCCCCCTTTCCCAACCCCTTTTTCCCCTGTTTTCCAGCCATTTTCTCTCTTTTTCAACCTCTTTTTTCCCTTTCCCAACCCTTTTCTCTCTTTCCCACCCCTTTTTATCCCTGTTTTCCAACCCTTTTTTCCTTTCCCAACCCTTTTCCCCCTGTTTCTTAACCCATTTTCCCCCTTTCCCACCCTTTATCCCTGTTTCCCAACCCTTTTTATCCCTGTTTCCCAACCCTTTTTCCCGTTTCTGAACCCATTTTCCCCTTTTCCCACCCCTTTTTCCCTGTTTCCCAACTCTTTTCCCCTTTCCCAACCCTTTTTTCCCTCTTTTTCACCCATTTTCCCTATTTCCCACCCCTTTTCCAACTCTTTTTCCCCTCTTTCCCACCCTTTTCCCTGTTTTCCAACCCATTTTTCCCATTTTTCCAACCCTTTTTTCCCTGCTTTCCAACCCTTTTCCCCGGTTTCCCAACCCTTTTTATCCCTGTTTCCCAACCCTTTTTTCCTTTCCCAACCCTTTTTCCCACCCCTTTTTCCCTGTTTCCCAACTCTTTTCCCCTTTCCCAACCCTTTTTTCCCTGTTTTCCAACCCATTTTTCCCTATTTCCCACCCCTTTTCCAACCCTTTTTTCCCCTCTTTCCCACCCTTTTCCCTGTTTTCCAACCCATTTTTCCCATTTTTCCCAACCTTTTTTCCCTGCTTTCCAACCCTTTTTTCCCTGCTTTCCAACCCTTTTTGTCCCTGTTTCCCAACCCTTTTCCCTCTTTCCCACCCCTTTTCCCCGTTTCCCAGCCCATTTTTTCCCGTTTTTCCCTGTTTTCCAGGAGCGCCCCCGGAGCAGCCAGGCTCCTCCCGCCATGGCCTCGCCCCCCCCGCCCGCAGTAGGTACTGTCAGCCTCGGGAATTCGGGAATTCGGGAATTCGGGGAGTTTTGGGAGCGGGAGGCGCGGCCCGGGAGGGAAGGAGGGGGCGGCACGCGGGGATCCCGGATATCCCAGCTCGGGATTGGGAAAGAGCGGGGGGATCTGGGATCTGGGGGTGCCGATCCCCTTCTGGCCCTGGCTCCCATTCCCTGCTTCTGCTTCCCTGATTCCCTGATTCCCTGTTTTCCCGTTTCCCTGTTTTCCCTGTTTCCCCATTTCCCCGTTTCCCCATTTCCCTGATTTCCCTGATCTCCCTGTTTCCCTGATTCCCTGATTCCCCGTTTTCCTGTTTCCCCATTTCCCTGTTTCCCCATTTCCCTGATTTCCCTGATTCCCCATTCCCCGTTTCCCCATTTCCCTGTTTCCCTGATTTCCTCGTTTCTCTGATTCCCCCATTTCCCCGTTTCCCCATTTCCTGATTTCCCTGATCTCCCTGTTTCCCCATTTCCCCATTTCCCTGATTCCCTGATTTCCCCATTTCCCTGATTTCCCCATTTCCCTGATTCCCCATTTCCCGTTTCCCTGATTTCCCTGATTCCCCATTTCCCCATTTCCCTGTTTCCCTGATTCCCCATTTCCCTGATTCCCCATTTCCCGTTTCCCTCCATTCCCGGTCTCTGTTCCCGTCCCTCTCTCTCCCGTTCTCCTCCTCCCTCCCCTCCCCTCCATCCTCTCCCCCTCTCCCATCTCCATCTCCTCCATTCCCCTTTTCCCTCTCTCCCTTTTCCCTCTCCCTCTTTCCCTCTCTCCCCTTTCCCCCATCCCTGTTCCCCCTTTCCCATTTCCGCATCCCCATCCCCCTCTCCCTGTTTCCCCATCCCTGTTTCCCACTCTCCCCTTTTCCCTCTCCCCTTTTCCCTCTCCCCCTTTCCCCCTTTCCCCATTCCCTCTTTCCCCATTTCCCCATTCCCCATTCCCCATTTCCCGTTTCTCCATTTCCCTCTCTCCTGTTTCCCTCATTCCCGTTTCCCCTTTTCCCTCTCTTCCATTTCCCCATCCCCATTTCCCCATCCCTGTTTCCCACTCTCCCCATTTCCCTCTCCCCATTTCCCTCTCCCCCTTTCCCCATTCCCATTTCCCCATTTCCCCATTTCCCTCTCTCCCATTTCCCTCTCTCCCATTTCCCCATTTCCCATTTCCCCATTCCCATTTCCCCATTTCCCCGTTTCCCACTCTCCCATTCCCCTGTTTCCCCGTTTCCCCCATCCCCATTTCCCTCTCTCCCGTTTCCCCGTTTCCGTTTCCCATTTCCCCGTTCCCATTTCCCCATTTCCTTCTCTCCTGTTTCCCCATTCCCGTTTCCCCGTTTCCCCATTTCCCTCTCTCCCTCTCTCCTGTTTCCCGTTTTCCTCTCTCCCATCCCCGTTTCCCGTTTCCCGCTCTCCCGTTTCCCCGTTTCTCCATTCCCGTTCCCCCGTTTCCCTCTCTCCCATTCCCGTTTCCCCATTTCCCGTTTCCCCATTTCCCTCTCTCCCATTTCCCCATCCCCCTTTCCCCCATCCACATTTCCCCATTCCTGTTTCCCCATTCCCTGTTTCCCCATCCCCGTTTCCCCCTCTCCCCGTTTCCCCATTTCCCGTTTTCCCGTTTCCCCATCCCTGTTTCCCTGTTTCCCACTCTCCCATTCCCGTTTCCTCGTTTCCCCGTTTCCCTCTCTCCCGTTTCCCCGTTTCCCGCTCTCCCGTGCCCGGTTCCCCGTTTCCCTGTCTCCTGTTTTCCCTCTCTCCCATTCCCGTTTCCCGTTTCCCCGTTTCCCTCTCTCCCATCCCTGTTTCCCCGTTTCCCTCTCTCCCATTTCCCCGTTTCCCCGTTTCCCGCTCTCCCATTTCCCTGTCTCCTGTTTTCCCTCTCCCCGTTTCCCGTTTCCCCATTTCCCGTTTCCCCGTTTCCCTCTCTCCCATTTACCCGTTTCCCTGTTTTCCCTCTCCTGTGCCCGTTTCCCCGTTTCCCTGTCTCGTGTTTTCTCTCTCCACATTCTCTTGTTTCCCCGTTTCCCGTTTCCCTCTCTCCCGTTTCCCGCTCTCCCGTTTCCCGTTTCCCTGTTTTTCCGTGCCGTTCCCGGTGCAGGATCTCCCCCGGAGGAGCCGGGCGCCGCCCTCGGCTCTCGGGACAGCGACGACGACGACGACGGGGACGGGGAGGAGGAGGAGGAGGAGGAGGAGGAGGAGGATTTGGATTCGGATTCCGGAGCCGATCCCTGCCCCGATCCCGATCCCGATCCCGACGCCGCTCTCCAGGCGCCCCCGCGCCGGCGGCGCCCGCCCGGCTCCGGTGAGGAGCGCTCCCGGGATTCCCGGTGCGGAATTCCTGGTCATTCCCGGTGCGGAATTCCTGGTCATTCCCATGTGGAATTCCCGCCATTCCCAGTGTTGAATTCCTGCTATTCCCATGTGGAATTCCCACTATTCCCAGTGTGAAATTCTCACTATTCGCGTGCGGAATTCCCGCTATTCCCGGTGTGGTGCTATTCCCAGTGCGGAATTCCTGCTATTCCCATGCGGAATTTCTGCTATTCCCAGTTGAGAATTCCCGCTATTCCCAGTGTGGCATTCCCAGACAATCCCAGTGTGGAATTCCCGCTATTCCAATGCAGAATTCCCGCTATTCCCATGTGCGGAATTCCCGCTATTCTCCTGCAGAATTCCTGCTATTCCCATGTGGAATTCCCGCTTTTCCCATGTGAAATTCCCGCTTTTCCCGGTGTGGAATTCCCGCTATTCCCGGTGCGAAATTTCTGCTATTCCCGTGCGGAATTCCCGCTATTCCCATGCGGAATTCCCGCTATTCCCATGTGCAGAATTCCCACTATTCCCCTATGGAACTCCCGCTATTCCTGTGCAGAATTCCCGCTATTCCAGTGCGGAATTCCTGCTATTCCCAGTGTAAAATTCCCGCTATTCCCATACAGAATTCCTGCTATTCCCCTATGGAACTCCCGCTATTCCTGTGCAGAACTCCCGCTATTCCTGTGCAGAATTCCCGCTATTCCCGTGTGGAATTCCCGCTATTCCCGTGTGGAATTCCCGCTATTCCCGGTGATTCCCGCTGGTGCCGACCCCGTTTCTCTTTGCTTCCCCCCTGCAGCCGAGCTGGAGCCGGAGACCCCGGAAGGGTGAGTTGGGATTTGGGCAGTTCCTGGGATTTCCATGGAATTCTGGGGGGGTTTAGGTGGGATTTGGGGCAGTTCCTGGGATTTCCATGGAATTCTGGGGTTTTACTGGGATCTCCATGGAATTTTGGGCGTTCTGGTGAAAGCTGGGGGAGTCCAGTGCGATTTCCATGGAATTTTTGGGGTTTCTGGTGGGATTTGGGGGAGTTCGCTCTGGGATTTGGGGATCTTTTCCACCATCCCTAAAAAACCTGGGATCCCCCAAATCCAGGGAGGAGCAGATGGGGACAGGGGAGGGAAAATTCCTTAAGTTTCTTCCTGCCATGGGAATGAGGATGACAGGGGCCTGGGAGCTTTGGGAACGCCCAATCCCGAGGGATTTCCCCTGATCCGGAGGGATTTTCCCTGATCCCGAGGAATTTCCCCGATCCTGAGGGATTTCCACCCCGATCCCGAGGGATTTCCACCCTGATTCCTGAGGGATTTCCCCTGATTCCCGAGGGATTTCCCCTGATTCTCGAGGGATTTCCCCTGATCCCGAGGGATTTCCCCCGATCCCAAGGGATTTCCCCTGATCCCGAGGGATTTCCCTGATCCTGAGGGATTTCCCCCGATCCCAAGGGATTTCCCCTGATCCCAAGGGATTTCCCCTGATCCCGAGGGATTTCCCTGATCCCGAGGGATTTCCCCTGATCCCGAGGGATTTCCCTGATCCCGAGGGATTTCCCCTGATTCCTGAGGGATTTCCCCCGATCCCAAGGGATTTCCCCCTGATCCGGAGGGATTTTCACCCTGATTCCTGAGGGATTTCCCTGATCCCGAGGGATTTCCCTGATCCCAAGGGATTTCCACCCTGATCCCGAGGGATTTCCCCGATCCCGAGGGATTTTCCCTGGAACTCTCCCTGCCCCTGCTCCGGCAGGATCCCGGAGCCGCTGAGCAACGGCGAGGCCGGAGGAGATTCCCAGATCCGGACCCGCACCTGGAAAAGGGAGAGCATCTGCAGAGGTGGGGAAAAACCGGGATAACCCTGGGATAACCCTGGGATAACCCTGGAAAAATGCTGGGATAACCCTGGATAACCCGGGATAACCCTGAATAACCCGGGATAACCCTGGGATAAACCTGGGATAACCCTGGATAAACCCTGGGATAACCCTGAATAACCCGGGATAACCCTGGGATAAACCTGGGATAAACCTGGGATAACCCTGGATAACCCGGGATAACCCTGGGATAACCCTGGATAAATCCGGGGATAACCCTGGATAACCCGGGATAACCCTGGGATAAACCTGGGATAACCCTGGATAAATCCTGGGATAACCCTGGATGACCCTGGGATAACCCTGGGATAACCCTGGATAAATCCTGGGATAATTCCAATTCCGGTCTTGATCCTAATCTCAATGCTGATCCTGATCCCCGTCCTAATCCCAATCCCTGTTCCCATCCCAATCCCGATCCCGACCCCGTTCCCGATCCCATTCCTGATCCCCATCCCACTCCTGATCTCGATCTCGATCCCAATCCCGATCCTGGTCCCGTTCCTATTCTCAATTCCGATCACAATCCCAATCCCGCTCCCATTCCCATTCTTGATCCCAATTCCAATCCCGATCCCAATCCTGTTCCCAATCCCATTCCCATCCCGTTCCCGTTCCCGATCCCATTCCTGTTCCCATTCCCAATCCCATTCCCCATTCCCGATCCCATTTCCCATTCCCCGTTCCCGTTCCCGATCCCGTTCCTGATCCCATTCCTGTTCCCATTCCCGATCCCATTCCCGTTCCCATTCCCAATCCCATTCCCCATTCCCGATCCCATTCCCCGTTCCCACTCCCCATTCCCATTCCCGATCCCGTTCCCGATCCCATTCCCGTTCCCATTCCCCATTCCCATTCCCCATTCCCCATTCCCGTTCCCATTCCCAATCCCATTCCCCATTCCCGATCCCATTCCCGTTCCCATTCCCCATTCCCGATCCCATTCCCCATTCCCCATTCCCCATTCCCCATTCCCCATTCCCCATTCCCGATCCCGTTCCCGATCCCGTTCCCGTTCCCATTCCCGTTCCCGATCCCGTTCCCGATCCCGTTCCCGATCCCATTCCCCATTCCCCATTCTCCATTCCCCATTCCCCATTCCCCATTCCCCATTCCCCATTCCCATTCCCCATTCCCATTCCCCATTCCCCATTCCCATTCCCATTCCCCATTCCCCATTCCCCATTCCCATTCCCCATTCCCATTCCCCATTCCCCATTCCCATTCCCCATTCCCCATTCCCCATTCTCCATTCCCCATTCTCCATTCCCCATTCCCCATTCCCCATTCCCCATTCCCCATTCCCGTTCCCGATCCCATTCCCGTTCCCATTCCCCATTCCCATTCCCCATTCCCCATTCCCGTTCCCGATCCCGTTCCCGTTTTCCAGGGGAGCGTTTCTCGTTCCCGGAGCTGCAGGATGAGGTGATCTACGACGACGTTCCCTGCGAGGGCCCGGAGCCGGAGCAGGACGGTACGGCCGCGCCCATTCCCGATTTTCCATCCCCCAGGAGGCCGTGGGACGGGAATGACGGGGAAATCCCGGGATTTGGGAGGGGTGGAGCCGCTCCCAGAGGGGCTGCAGGGCCCCGAGAGCTCCGGAGGGGAGGAATTCTGGAAGTGTGGAATTCTGGAATTCTGGAAGTGTGGAATTCTGGAATTGTGGAGTTCTCCAATGAGACTCCCCAAATCCCAAAATCCTTCCTTCCATCCATCCCAGTGCTCTCCCAGCTCCCTTCCCAATGATCAAACCCAAGGATTCCCAGGGCTTGGGAGCATTGGGAAAAGGGAATGGAGCAGGGATGGAGCAGGAATGGAGCAGTGATGGAGCAGGGATGGAGCTGGGATGGAGCAGGGATGGAGCAGGGATGGAGCAGGGATGGAGCTGGGATGGAGCTGGGATGGAGCAGGGATGGAGCTGGAATGGAGCAGGGATGGAGCTGGGATGGGAGCTGGGATGGAGCTGGGATGGAGCAGGGATGGAGCAGGGATGGAGCAGGGATGGAGCAGGAATGGAGCTGGGATGGAGCAGGGATGGAGCTGGGATGGAGCAGGGATGGAGCAGGGAATGGAGCAGGGAATGGAGGAGGGATGGAGGAGGGATTGGAGCAGGGAATGGAGCCGGGATGGAGCAGGAATCCATCAGGGATCCATGGGATCCCTCGGTGATCCGTGTCTCTCCGTGTATCCGTGTCTCTCCGTGTATCCGTGTCTCCCCGTGTGCATCCATGTCTCCATCCCTGTGTATCCGTGTCTCCATCCCTGTGTATCCGTGTCTCCATCCGTGTGTCCCGGTGTCTCCATCCCTGTGTATCCGTGTCTCTCCGTGTGTATCCCTGTCTCCATCCCTGTGTATCCGTGTCTCCATCCGTGTGTCCCGGTGTCTCCATCCCTGTGTATCCGTGTCTCCATCCCTGTGTATCCGTGTCTCTCCGTGTATCCGTGTCTCCATCCCTGTGTATCCGTGTCTCCATCCCTGTGTATCCGTGTCTCCATCCCTGGTGTGTCCCGCTGTCTCCGGTCTCCGTTCCCCGTTCCCAGGCTCCTCTCCGTTCCTCTCCTCCGCGGATCCGCGCGCTCCGGGCCCGGAGCTGGGCTGGAGCTCCAGCGAGTTTGAGAGCTACAGCGACGGCGACTCCGGCGAGGAATCGCGGCCGGGATCGCGCCGGGACGCGGAGCCGGGAAAACTGCGCGCGGCCCTGCAGCCCAAGGTGCCCGGCGCGGCCCCGGAATTCCCGTCATTCCCTCGGGATTCCCGTCATTCCCTCGGGATTCCCGCCATTCCCTCGGGATTCCCGTCATTCCCTCGGGATTCCTGTCATTCCCTCGGGATTCCTGTCATTCCCTCGGGATTCCCGTCATTCCCTCGGGATTCACATCCCGCCCCCGGAATTCCCGTCATTCCCTCGGGATTCCCCTCATTCCCTCGGGATTCCCGTCATTCCCTCAGCATTCCCGTCATTTCCTCGGGATTCACATTCTGCCTCTGGAATTCCATCATTCCCTCGGGATTCCCATCATTCCCTCGGAATTCCCGTCATTCCTCCAGAATTCCCATCCTGCCTCCGGAATTCCGTCATTCCCTCGGGATTCCTGTCATTCCCTTGGGATTCCCGTCATTCCCTCGGGATTCACATCCCGCCCCCGGAATTCCCGTCATTCCCTCGGGATTCCCGTCATTCCCTCGGGATTCACATTCTGCCTCTGGAATTCCATCATTCCCTCGGGATTCACATCCCGCCCCCGGAATTTCCGTCATTCCCTAGGGATTCCCGTCATTCCTCCGGAATTCCCATCCTGCCTCCAGAATTCCCATCCTTCCTCCGGAATTCCGTCACTCCCTCAGGATTCCCGTCATCCCTCTGGAATTCCCATCCCGCCTCTGGAATTCCCGTCCCGCCTCCGGAATTCCATCATTCCCTTGAAATTCCCATCGTTCCATCGGAATTCCCATCCTGCCTCCGGAATTCCCATCATTCCTCTGGAATTCCCATCCCGCCTCCTGAATTCCGTCATTCCCTCAGGATTCCTGTCATTCCCTTGGGATTCACATCCCGCCCCCGGAATTCCCTCATTTCCTCGGCATTCCCGTCATTCCTCCGGAATTCCCATCCTGCCTCCAGAATTCCCATCCTTCCTCTGGAATTCCATCATTCCCTCAGGATTCCCGTCATCCCTCTGGAATTCCCATCCCGCCTCCGGGATTCCATCATTCCCTTGAAATTCCCATCATTCCATCGGAATTCCCATCATTCCTCTGGAATTCCCATCCCTCCTCTGGAATTCCCATCCTGTCTCCGGAATTCCGTCATTCCTTCGGGATTGCCGTCATTCCCTTGGGATTCCCAGCCCGCCTCCAGAATTCCCATCCTGCCTCTGGAATTCCGATCATTCCCTTGAGATTCCCGTCCTTCCCTTAGAATTCCCATCATTCCCTTGGAATTTCCATCCTTCCTCTAGAATTCCTATCCTTCCCTTGGAATTCCCATCCTGCCTCCAGAATTCCGTCATTCCTCTGGAATTCCCATCCCTCCCTCTGGAATTCCCATCATTCCTCTGGAATTTCCATCGCGGCTTTTCCCGGGATTCTCCTGCCTGGAGGCACCGGCACGTTCCTCACATGCTGCTGAGATTTTCCTGGAATTTTCTTTCCTTTTCCCTCTTTCCCTTGGAATTTTCCTGCTGCTGGAGCCTCTCCCTGCTTTCCCTGCTTTTCCTGCACTCCCTGCCTGCTCCCATCTGGAATTCCGGGATTTTTTGGGATGATCTCTCCTATTTCCAATCCTTTCCCTGCTGCTCCTTCCCTCTCTGCTGCATCCCAGCCAGAATTCCGGGATTTTTCCGGGATGACCTCTCCTATTTCCAATCCTTTCCCTGCTGTTTCTGCCCTCCCTGCTCCATCCCGGCCGGAATTCCGGGATTTTTCCGGGATGATCTCTCCTGGTTTTTTTGCATTTCCTGCTGCTCCTGCCCTCCCTGCTCCATCCCAGCTGGAATTCCGGGATTTTTGGGATGATCCCTGCTGCTTCTGATCCTCTCCCTGCTGCTTCTGCCCTCCCTGCTCCATCCCAGCCGGAATTCCGGGATTTTTCCGGGATGATCTCTCCTGTTTCTGATCCTTTCCCTGCTGTTCCTTCCCTCCCTGCTCCATCCCAGCTGGAATTCCGGGATTTTTTTGGGATGATCTCTTCAGTTTTTTTGCATTTCCTGCTGTTCCTTCCTTCCCTGCTCCATCCCGGCCGGAATTCTGGGATTTTTCCAGGATGATATCTCCTATTTCCAATCCCTTCCCTGCTGTTCCTTCCTTCCCTGCTCCATCCCGGCCGGAATTCCGGGATTTTTGGGATGATCTTTCCTATTTCCGATCCTTTCCCTGCTGTTCCTGCCCTCCCTGCTCCATCCCAGCCGGAATTCCAGGATTTTTCCGGGATGATCTCTCCTGGTTTTTTTGCATT
This sequence comes from Delichon dasypus, assembly GCA_037837765.1. Taxonomy (NCBI): domain Eukaryota; kingdom Metazoa; phylum Chordata; class Aves; order Passeriformes; family Hirundinidae; genus Delichon; species Delichon dasypus. Next base: position 276,913 of record JBBAXF010000068.1, on the reverse strand, counting down.
TCCTGCTGTTCCTTCCCTCCCTGCTCCATCCCAGCTGGAATTCCGGGATTTTGGGGATGATCCCTGCTGTTTCTGATCCTCTGCCTGCTGTTCCTTCCCTCCCTGCTCAATCCCAGCCAGGATTCCAGGATTTTTCCGGGATGATCTCTCCTGTTTTTTTGCATTTCCTGCTGTTCCTTCCCTCCCTGCTCCATCCCGGCTGGAATTCCGGGATTTTTGGGATGATCCCTCCTATTTCCAATCCTTTCCCTGCTTTTCCTGCCCTCCCTGCTCCATCCTGGCCGGAATTCTGGGATTTTTGGGATGATCTCTCCTATTTCCAATCCTTTCCCTGCTGCTCCTTCCCTCCCTGCTCCATCCCGGCCGGAATTCCGGGATTTTTCTGGGATGATCCCTGCTGTTTCTGATCCTTTCCCTGCTGTTCCTGCCCTCCCTGCTCCATCCCGGCCGGAATTCCAGGATTTTTGGGATGATCCCTGCTGTTTCTCATCCTCTCCCTGCTGTTCCTTCCCTCCCTGCTCCATCCCGGACGGGATTCCGGGATTTTTCTGGGATGATCTCTCCTGGTTTTTTTGCATTTCCTGCTGCTCCTGCCCTCCCTGCTCCATCCCAGCTGGAATTCCGGAATTTTTGGGATGATCCCTGCTGCTTCTGATCCTCTCCCTGCTGTTCCTTCCCTCCCTGCTCCATCCCGGCCGGAATTCCAGGATTTTTCCGGGATGATCTCTCCTGGTTTTTTGCATTTCCTGCTGTCCCTTCCCTCCCTGCTCCATCCCGGCCGGAATTCTGGGATTTTTCCAGGATGATCTCTCCTATTTCCAATCCTTTCCCTGCTGTTCCTTCCCTCCCTGCTCCATCCCGGCCGGGATTCCGGGATTTTTCCGGGATGATCTCTCCTATTTCCAATCCTTTCCCTGCTGTTCCTTCCTTCCCTGCTCCATCCCGGCTGGGATTCCGGGATTTTTCCGGGATGATCTCTCCTGTTTTTTTGCATTTCCTGCTTCCCTGGATCCGCGCTCCGCTCGCTCTCCCGCTTTGCTTTGGGCTCAGCTCTCTCCCGGCTTCCGTGAGCTCAAGGAGAAATGCTCCAGGACGAGGAGGGAGCTCCCGGCTCGCGGGGCCGGGGCCAAGGAATTGCGGGAGCACAAATCCCATTGGAAGGTACCGATCCCGAAATTCCCGGCGCTCCCCGCGCGGGATCCCGGCCGGGCTCGTCCCGTTCCCATCCCGGAAAAAAAAATTCATCCCGGAGATTCCGAGGTTTGCCGCTGCTGGCCGGGGCTGGACGGCGGCTTCCCGAGGCCGAGGGAGGGAGTTGGGAATTCGGGAATTCGGGAAGGGAGTCGGGGATTTGGGGAGTCGGGGAGTTGGGGATTCAGGGATTCAGGAATTAGGGAATTCGGGGAGGGAGTCAGGGATTTGGGAATTCAGGGATTCGGGGATTCAGGGATTCAGGGATTCGGGAAGAGAGTCAGGAATTCAGGGATTTGAGAAGGGATTCAAGGATTTGGGAAGGGATTCAGGGATTTGGGGATTCAGGAATTCAGGGGTTTGGGAAGAGAGTCAGGAATTCAGGGATTTGGGAAGGGGTTGAGGGATTCAGAGAGTCGGATTTGAGAAGGGATTCTGGGATTCAGGGATTTGGGGATTCAGGGATTCGGGGATTGGGGGATTCGGGATTTGGGAAGGGAGTCAGGAATTTGGGGATTTGGGGATTCAGGAATTCAGGAAGGAAAGAGTTCAGGGATTCAGGAATTCAGGGATTCAGAGATTTGGGAAGGGATTTGGGGATTCGGGAATTCAGGGGTGTTCAGGGATTCGGGAATTCAGTGAGTCAGGGATTTGGGAAGGGATTCAGGGATTTGGGGAGTCAGGAAGTCAGGGATTCAGAGAGGAAGAAATTTAGGAATTCAGGGATTCGGAAAATTGGGAAGGAAAGAATTCAGGGATTTGGGGATTCAGGGAGGAAGGAATTTGGGAATTTGGGGATTCAGGAAGGGATTCAGGAAAGAATTCAAGAATTCAGGAAGGAAGGAGTTCAGAAATTCAGGAAGGAATTCAGGAATTTGGGAATTCAGGAATTCAGGAAGGAAAGAAGTCAGGAATTGAGGGATTTGGGAAGGAATCCAGGAATTCAAGAGTTCGGGAATTCAGGAAGGAATCCAGGAATTCAGGAATTTGGGGATTCGGGGATTGAGGAAGGAAAGAATGCAGGGATTCAGGGAGGAAAATTTTGGGAATTGGGAAAACGGGGAAGCTCAGGGCAGAGCCTTTCCCACCCCATCCCACCCCGGCCGGCATTCCATGGGGTGAAACACTGGGATTTGGGGTGAAACTCCTGGATTTGCGGTGTGAATGTCGCGATAGGGGTGTGAATGTCACGATAGGGGCGTGAATGTCGCGATAGGGGCGTGAATGTCACGATAGGGGCGTGAATGTCACGATAGGGGGTGTGAATGTCGCGATAGGGGGTGTGAATGTCACGATAGGGGGTGTGAATGTCACGATGGGGGTGTGAATGTCGCGATAGGAGTGTGAATGTCACGATGGGGGTGTGAATGTCACGATGGGGGTGTGAATGTCGCGATAGGGGCGTGAATGTCGCGATAGGGGTGTGAATGTCGCGATAGGAGTGTGAATGTCACGATAGGGGTGTGAATGTCGCGATGGGGGTGTGAATGTCGTGAGAGGGGTGTGAATGTCGCGATAGGGGTGTGAATGTCGCGATGGGAGTGTGAATGTTGCGATGGGGGTGTGAATGTCGTGAGAGGGGTGTGAATGTCGCGATAGGGGTGTGAATGTCGCGATAGGGGTGTGAATGTCGTGAGAGGGGTGTGAATGTCGCGATGGGGGTGTGAATGTCGCGATAGGGGTGTGAATGTCGCGATGGGAGTGTGAATGTCACGATGGGGGTGTGAATGTCGCGATGGGGGTGTGAATGTCGCGATAGGGGTGTGAATGTCGCCGATCCTGTTTTCCTGCCCCACCCCTGATCCCGGTGCTGGAAGTGCCGGAGCCGCTCCCGCCTGCCCCGGCCCCGCTCGGCTGTGCTGCAGATCCAGGGACGGGATCCAGGGACGGGATCCAAGGACGGGATCCGAGGACAGGATCCGGGGATGGGATCCAGGGAGATCCAGGGACAGGATCAGGGGACGGGATCCGAGGATGGGATCCGAGGATGGGATCCAGGGAGATCTAGGGACGGGATCAGGGGACGGGATCCGAGGATGGGATCCGGGGATGGGATCCGGGGGGATCAGGACAGATCCTGGAGCGCTCCATGGAGAGCTTGGATCCAAGCTGGGATGCTGGGGCCGCCTGGAGCTTCCCAATCCCGGTGATCCCGTGGCGATCCCTGAGATCCGGTGACGATCCTGGTGATGATCCCTGCGCTGATCCCTGTGCCGATCCCTGTGATCTCAGGGATCCCTGTGATCCCTATGGCCCTGCTCTGATCCCTGTGATCCCTGCACTGATCCCTGCACTGATCCCTGCACTGATCTCTGCACTGATCTCTGCACTGATCCCTGCGATCCCTGTGCTGATCCCTGCACTGATCCCTGCGCTGATCCCTGCACTGATCCCTGTGCTGATCCCTGCACTGATCCCTGCCCTGATCCCAGTGATCCCTGCACTGATCCCTGCACTGATCTCTGCGCTGATCCCTGCACTGATCCCTGCACTGATCCCTGCACTGATCCCTGTGCTGATCCCTGCACTGATCCCTGCGCTGATCTCTGCACTGATCCCTGCACTGATCTCTGCACTGATCCCTGCGCTGATCTCTGCACTGATCTCTGCACTGATCTCTGCACTGATCCCTGCACTGATCTCTGCACTGATCCCTGCACTGATCTCTGCACTGATCCCTGCGCTGATCTCTGCACTGATCCCTGCACTGATCTCTGCACTGATCCCTGCGATCCCTGTGCTGATCCCTGCACTGATCCCTGCGCTGATCCCTGCACTGATCCCTGTGCTGATCCCTGCACTGATCCCTGCCCTGATCCCAGTGATCCCTGCACTGATCCCTGCACTGATCTCTGCGCTGATCCCTGCACTGATCTCTGCACTGATCTCTGCACTGATCCCTGCACTGATCTCTGCACTGATCTCTGCACTGATCCCTGCACTGATCTCTGCACTGATCCCTGTGCTGATCCCTGCACTGATCTCTGCACTGATCCCTGCACTGATCCCAGTGATCCCTGCACTGATCTCTGCACTGATCCCTGCGCTGATCTCTGCACTGATCCCTGCACTGATCTCTGCACTGATCCCTGCGCTGATCTCTGCACTGATCCCTGCACTGATCTCTGCACTGATCCCTGCGCTGATCTCTGCACTGATCTCTGCACTGATCCCTGCACTGATCTCTGCACTGATCCCTGTGCTGATCCCTGCACTGATCCCTGCACTGATCTCTGCACTGATCCCTGCGCTGATCCCTGCACTGATCTCTGCACTGATCCCTGCACTGATCTCTGCACTGATCCCTGTGCTGATCCCTGCACTGATCTCTGCACTGATCCCTGTGCTGATCCCTGCACTGATCTCTGCACTGATCTCTGCACTGATCCCTGCACTGATCTCTGCGCTGATCTCTGCACTGATCCCTGCGCTGATCCCTGCACTGATCCCTCTGACCCCAGTGATCCCTGCACTGATCCCTCTGATCCCAGTGATCCCTGCACTGATCCCGGTGATCCCCTCTCTGTTCCTCTTGCCCTGATCCCTTTGCCCTGATCCTGCTGTCCCCAGGTGTCCCAGCTGATGTACGCGGCGCACAGATCCCTGTGATCCCAGTCGATCCCGTTGAGCCCATTGATCCCCATTGATCCCATTGATCCTTGTCAATCCCATTGATCCCTGTTGATCCCTGTGATCCCAGTCAATCCCGTTGATCCCGTTGATCCCCTGTTCCCAGGTGTCGCAGCTGATGCGGGCGGCACTGTGATCCCTGTTGATCCCGTTGATCCCTGTCAATCCCATCAATCCCTGTCAATGCTGTTCATCCTATTGATCCTGTCAATCCCATTGATCCCAGTCGATCCCGTTGATCCTGTTGATCCCTGTCTGATCCCCGTTGCCAGGTGTCGCAGCTGATGCGGGCGGCGCTGTGATCCCAGTCAATCCCTGTGATCCCGTTGATTGCTGCCAATCCCCATTGATCCCTGTTGATCCCGTTGATCCCTGTAGATCCCAGTAGATCACAGTCGATCCCCGTTGATCCCTGTCCGATCCCCGTTCCCAGGTGTCGCAGCTGATGCAGGCGGCGCTGTGATCCCATTGATCCCATTGATCCCTGTGATTGCTGTCAATCCCCATTGATCCCTGTGATCCCATTGATCCCAGTCGATCCCTGGTGATCCCTGTCGATCCCCCGTTCCCAGGTGTCGCAGCTGATGCGGGCGGTGCTGTGATCCCATTGATCCCATTGATCCCATTGATCCCATTGATTGCTGTCAATCCCCATTGATCCCTGTGATCCCATTGATCCCAGTCGATCCCTGGTGATCCCAGTCGATCCCGCTGATCCCTGTTGATCCCCCGTTCCCAGGTGTCGCAGCTGATGCGGGCGGTGCTGTGATCCCATTGATCCCTGTGATCCCGTTGATCCCATTGATTGCTGTCAATCCCGTTGATCCCTGTGATCCCAGTCGATCCCTGTGATCCCATTGATCCCAGTAGATCCCTGGTGATCCCAGTCGATCCCGCTGATCCCTGCCGATCCCCCGTTCCCAGGTGTCGCAGCTGATGCGGGCGGCGCTGTGATCCCCATTGATCCCATTGATCGCTATCAATCCCCTTGATCCCTGTGATCCCATTGATCCCAGTTGATCCCCGGTGATCCCAGTCCATCCCGCTGATCCCTGTCTGATCCCCGTTCCCAGGTGTCACAGCTGATGCGGGCGGCGCTGTGATCCCATTGATCCCATTGATCCCTGTCAATCCCGTTGATCCCTGTGATCCCTGTGATCCCATTGATCCCAGTCGATCCCTGGTGATCCCATTGATCCCAGTAGATCCCTGGTGATCCCAGTCGATCCCGCTGATCCCTGTCGATCCCCCGTTCCCAGGTGTCGCAGCTGATGCGGGCGGCGCTGTGATCCCATTGATCCCTGTCAATCCCTGTTGATCCCATTGATCCCATTGATCCCAGTCGATCCCAGTGGATCCCGCTGATCCCTGTCAATCCCCCGTTCCCAGGTGTCGCAGCTGATGCGGGCGGCGCTGTGATCCCATTGATCCCTGTCAATCCCGTTGATCCCTGTGATCCCATTGATCCCCGCTGATCCCTGTCGATCCCCGTTCCCAGGTATCGCAGCTGATGCGGGCGGCACTGTGATCCCATTGATCCCATTGATCCCATTGATTGCTGTCAATCCCCATGGATCCCTGTGATCCCACTGATCCCTGTGATCCCAGTCGATCCCAGTCGATCCCAGTCAATCCCGCTGATCCCTGTCAATCCCCCATTCCCAGGTGTCGCAGCTGATGCGGGCGGCGCGCAGCGGCACCAAGGACGGGCTGGAGCGCACGCGCATGGCCGTGCTGCGCCGCGTCACCTTCCTGCAGCGCCGCGACGGCGCCGGGGAGCCGCGCCCAGGTGAGAGCGGGACGGCGCACGGGCAGGGGAGAAATGCAGCGGGGAGAGAGACGATGCACGGGTGGGGGAGAAATGCAACGGGGAGAGAGACGATGCACGGGTGGGGGAGAAATGCAGCGGGGAGAGAGACGATGCACGGGCGGGGGAGACAATGCAACGGGGAGAAATGCAGCAGGGAGACAATGCAACAGGGAGACAATGCAGGAGTGAGACAATGCACGGGTGGGGAGAAATGCAGCGCGGAGAGAGACGATGCACGGGTGGGGGAGAAATGCAACGGGGAAACAATGCAGCAGGGAGACAATGCAGCAGGGAGACAATGCAGCGGGGAGACAATGCAGGAGTGAGACAATGCACGGGTGGGGAGAAATGCAGCGGGGAGAGAGACGATGCACGGGTGCAGGAGAAATGCAACGGGGAGACGATGCAGCAGGGAGACAATGCAGGAGTGAGACAATGCACGGGTGGGGAGAAATGCAGCGGGGAGACAATGCAGCAGGGGAGAAATGCAACAGGGAGACGTGCACAGGGGGGAAATGCACAGGGGGAAAATGCACAGGGGAGAAATGCACGGGTGAGACAACGTACGGGTGAGAGATGCACGGGTGAGAAATGCATCAGTGTGACAATGCATGGGTGAGAAATGCATCGGTGAGACAATGCACGGGTGAGAAATGCATCGGTGTGACAATGCATGGGTGAGAAATGCATCGGTGAGACAATGCACGGGTGAGAAATGCATCGGTGTGACAATGCATCAGTGAGACAATGCACGGGTGAGAGATGCACAGGTGAGAAATGCATTGGTGAGAAATGCATCAGTGTGACAATGCACGGGTGAGACAATGCACAGGTGAGAAATGCATTGGTGAGAAATGCACGGGGGAGGCAATGCCCCAGGTGAAGCAATTCCCAGGAATTCTCGTTACCGTAGTTCCCATTATTCCCATTATTCCCGTAGTTCCCATTGTTCCCATTATTCCTGTTGTTCCTGTTTATTCCCATTGTTATTCCCATTGTTATTCCCATTGTTATTCCCATTGTTGCTGCTGTTCCCGCTGTTTCCGTTATTCCTGTTATTCCCATTGATATTCCCATTGTTCCTGTTAGTACCATTGTTGTTCCCGTTGTTCCCATTGTTCCCATTGTTCCTGTTGTTCCTGTTGTTCCCATTGTTATTCCCATTGTTCCTGTTGTTCCCATTATTCCCATTGTTATTCCCATTATTCCTGTTGTTATTCCCATTATTCCTGTTGTTGTTCCCGTTGTTCCTGTTGTTATTCCCGTTGTTCCTGTTGTTATTCCCGTTGCTGTTCCCATTGTTTTCCCTGTTATTCCCACTTTTGTTCCTGTTGTTATTCCCATTGTTCCCATTGTTCTTCCCATTTTTGTCCCTTTTTTTCCTGTTGTTATTCCCGTTTTTCCCGTTGTTCCTGCTGTTGTTCCTGTTATTCCCATTGTTGTTCTCGTTGTTATTCCCATTGTTATTCCTGTTATTCCCTCTGTTATTCCCATTATTCCCGTTGTTATTCCCGTTATTCCTGTTGTTGTTCCTGTTGTTCCTGTTGTTATTCCCGTTGCTATTCCCGTTGTTTTCCCCATTATTCCCACTCTTGTTCCTGTTGTTATTCCCATTGTTCCCATTGTTCTTCCCATTTTTGTCCCTTTTTTCCTGTTGTTATTCCCGTTTTTCCCGTTGTTCCCGCTGTTGTTCCTGGTATTCCCATTGTTGTTCTCGTTGTTATTCCCATTGTTATTCCCGTTATTCCCTCTGTTATTCCCATTATTCCCGTTGTTATTCCCATTATTCCTGTTGTTGTTCCCGTTGTTCCTGTTGTTATTCCCATTGCTGTTCCCATTGTTTTCCCCATTATTCCCACTCTTGTTCCTGTTGTTATTCCCATTGTTCCCATTGTTCTTCCCATTTTTGTCCCTTTTTTCCTGTTGTTATTCCCGTTGTTCCTGTTTTCCCGTTGTTGTTCCCGTTGTTGTTATCATCGTTATTCCTGTTATTCCTGTTGTTATTCCCGTCATTCCCGCTGTTGTTCCCATCGTTGTTCCTGTCGTTATTCCCGTTGTTCTCATTGTTCTTCCCATTGCTGTCCCTTTTATTCCTGTTGTTCCCGTTGTTGTTCCCACTGTTGTTCCCGTTGTTCCTGTCGTTATTCCCGTTGTTGTTCCCACTGTTATTCCCATTGTGGTTCCCATCATTATTCTCATTGTTCCCATTGTTCCCGTTGTTGTTCCCGTTGTTATTCCCATTGTTCCTTCTGTTATTCCCATTGTTATTCCCATTGTTGTTCCCGCTGTTATTCCTGCTGTTACTCCTGTTATTATTCCCGTTGTTACCACTGTTATTCCTGTTGTTATTCCCATTGTTCCCGCTGTCATTCCCGTTGTTATTCCTGTTACTATTCGCATTGTTCCCGCTGTTACTCCCATTGTTGTTCCTGCTGTTATTCCCATTGTTATTCCTGTTATTCCCGTTGTTCCCATTGTTCCCGTTGTTATTCCCGCTGTTATTCCTGTTATTATTCCCGTTGTTATTCCCATTGTTCCCGTTGTTATTCCCGCTGTTATTCCTGGTGTTATTCCCGTTATTATTCCCGTTGTTATTCCCATTGTTCCCGCTGTTATTCCCGCTGTTATTCCCGCTGTTTTCCCATTGTTATTCCCATTGTTGTTCCTGCTGTTATTCCCGTTGTTATTCCTGTTATTATTCCCGTTGTTATTCCCATTGTTCCCGTTGTTATTCCCGCTGTTATTCCTGGTGTTATTCCCGTTATTATTCCCGTTGTTATTCCCATTGTTCCCATTGTTGTTCCCGTTGTTATTCCTGCTGTTATTCCTGCTGTTATTCCCGTTTTTATTCCCGTTATTCCCATTGTTCCCGCTGTTATTCTCGTTGTTATTCCCGTTGTTCCTGTTGTTATTCCCGCTGTTATTCCCGCTGTTATTCCCACTGTTATTCCCGCTGTTATTCCCGCTGTTATTCCCGTTGTTATTCCCGCTGTCATTCCCGCTGTCATTCCCGCTGTTTTTCCCGTGGTTCCTGCCCCTCTCCCTCTCTCCCTCCCCTGCGGTGAAGCCGCAGCTCCCGGGAGTCCCTGGGGATTTCCGTCGGGATTTTTCCCCTCAGGAATTTTTCCCTGAATTCCCAATTCCCAGGAGATTCTCCTTGGATTTCTCCCTCAGGATTTCTTTCCCTGAATTCCCAATTTCCACAGGATTCTCCTTGGATTTCTTTCTCAGGATTTCTTTCCCTGAATTCCCAATTCCCATGGGATTCTCCTTGGATTTCTCTCTCAGGATTTTTTTCCCTGAATTCCCAATTCCCACGGGATTCTCCTTGGATTTCTCTCTCAGGATTTATTTCCCTGAATTCCCAATTCCCGGGAGTTCTGCTTGGATTTCTCTCTCAGGATTTCTTTCCCATGAATTCCCAATTCCCAGGAGTTCTCCTTGGATTTTCCCCCTAACTCCCAGTTCCTGAAGGGTTTTCCCTGGATTTTTCCTTCAGGGCTTTTCCATGAATTCCCAGTTTCCAGGCGGTTTTCCTTGGATTTTTCCCTCAGGATTTTTTCCCCCTGAATTCCCAATCCCTGAGGGATTTGCCCTGAATTCTTCTTTCCGGATTTTTCCCCTCAACTCCCAATTTCCGTGGGTTTTCCTTGGAATTTCCCCTGCAGTTTTTCCCTGGATTCCTCATTCCCAGGGTTTTCCCTGGGTTTTTCCCTGCAGATTTCCCCTGGATTCCCATTTCCTGGGTTTTTCCCTGGTTTCCATTCCTGGGGTTTTCCCTGCAGTTTTTCCCTGGATTCCCCATTCCCAGGGTTTTCTCTGTGTTTTTCCTCTGGGTTTTTCCCTGGATTCCCATTCCCGAGGTTTTCCCTGGGTTTTTCCTTAGATTTTTCCTTGGGTTCCCATTCCCTGGGTTTTTTCCCTGTGGATTTTTTCCCTGGATTTCCCATTCCTTGGGTTTTCTCTGGATTTCCCATTCCCTGGGTTTTCCCTGGGTTCCCATTCCCTGTGAGTTTTCCCTGGGTTCCCATTCCCGGTTTTCCCTGTGGGTTTTTCCCTGTGTTCCCATTCCTGGGGTTTTTCTCTGGATTTCCTATTCCCGGGGTTTTGCTCTGGATTTCCCATTCCCGGGGTTTTCCCTGGGTTCCCATTCCCTGGGTTTTTCCCTGGGTTCCCATTCCCTGTGGATTTTTTCTCTGGATTTCCCATTCCCGGGGTTTTTCCCTGGGTTCCCATTCCCGGTTGGTTTTTCCCTGGGTTCCCATTCCTGGTTTTCCCGGTGGGTTTTTCCCTGGGTTCCCATTCCCGGCTGGTTTCCCCTGGATTTCCTATTCCCGGTTGGTTTTCCCGGTTGGTTTTTCCCTGGGTTCCCATTCCCGGTTGGTTTTCCCTGGGTTCCCATTCCCGGTTGGTTTTCCCGGCTTTTTTTTCCCTGGGTTCCCATTCCCGGTTGGTTTTCCGGGTTGGTTTTCCCTGGGTTCCCATTCCTGGTTGGTTTTTCCCTGGATTTCCTATTCCCGGTTGGTTTTCCCGGTTGGTTTTTCCCTGGGTTCCCATTCCCGGTTGGTTTTTCCCTGGATTTCCTATTCCCGGTTGGTTTTCCCGGTTGGTTTTTCCCTGGGTTCCCATTCCCGGCTGGTTTTCCGGGTGGGTTTTTCCCTGGGTTCCCATTCCCGGCTGGTTTCCCCTGGATTTCCTATTCCCGGTTGGTTTTCCTGGTTGGTTTTCCCGGTTGGTTTTCCGGGTGGGTTTTTCCCTGGGTTCCCATTCCCGGCTGGTTTTCCCGGTTGGTTTTTCCCTGGGTTCCCATTCCCGGTTGGTTTTCCGTGTCCCGCAGGGGGCCGGGAGCGCAGGATGAGCGCGCCCGGGGCGGAGAAGCCGCCGCGCTCCCGCCGGAGCTCCCGAAGCTCCCTGGAGCAGCCCGGGGCCGGATCCGGGGGAGGTAGGAGTGATCCCGATCCCGATCCCGCTGGATCCCGCGCCCGGAATTCCCTTGGGATCAGCCGCGTGTGTGCCGGCATTCCCTTGGGATCGGCTGTGTGTGTGCCAGCATTCCCAGAGCTTCCCAAAGCATTCCCAGAGCTTCCCAGAGCATTCCCAGAGCATTCCCAGAGCATTCCCTTGGGATCGGCTGTGTGTGTGCCAGCATTCCCAGAGCTTCCCAGAGCATTCCCAGAGCATTCCCTTGGGATCGGCTGTGTGTGTGCCAGCATTCCCAGAGCTTCCCAAAGCATTCCCAGAGCATTCCCAAAGCTTCCCTTGGGATCAGCTGTGTGTGTGCCGGCATTCCCAGAGCATTCCCAGAGCTTCCCAAAGCATTCCATGGGATCGGCTGTGTGTGTGCCGGAATTCCCAGAGCTTCCCAAAGCATTCCCAGAGCTTCCCAGAGCATTCCCAGAGCATTCCCAAAGCATTCCCAGAGCATTCCATGGGATCAGCTGTGTGTGCCGGAATTCCCAGAGCATTCCCAGAGCATTCCCAGGGATCGGCTGTGTGTGTGCCAGAATTCCCAGAGCATTCCCAGAGCTTCCCAGAGCTTTCCTTGGGATCAGCTCTGTGTGTGCAGGAATTCCCTTGGGATCGGCTCTGTGCCAGAGTTCCCAGAGCATTCCCAGGGCTTCTTTTGGGATCGGCTGCATGTTTGCCGGCATTCCCTTGGGATCGGCTGTGTGTGCGCCAGAATTCCCAGAGCTTCCCAGAGCATTCCCAGAGCATTCCCAGAACATTCCATGGGATCGGCTGCATGTGTGTGCCGGAATTCCCAGAGCTTCCCAGAGCATTCCCAGAGCATTCCATGGGATCGGCCGCGTGTGTGCCGGAATTCCCAGAGCATTCCCAGAGTTTCCCTTGGGATCGGCTGTGTGTGTGCCAGCATTCCCTTGGGATTGGCTGTGTGTGCTGGAATTCCCTTGGGATCGGCTGCGTGTGTACCAGAATTCCCAAAGCATTCCCAGAGCTTCCCTTGGGATCAGTTGCGTGTGTGCTGCCATTCCCAGAGCTTCTTTTGGGATCGGCCACGTGTGTGCCGGAATTCCCTGAGCATTCCCAGAGCATTCCCAGAGCTTCCCTTGGGATCAACTGCATGGCTCCCGCCATTCCCAGAGCATTCCCGCAGTTCCCATGGATCCATCCCTCATTCCCGGTTTTCCATGGATCCATCTTTCATTCCCGGTTTCCGTGGATCCATCCCTCATTCCTGGTTTCCCATGGATCCATCCCTTATTCCTGGTTTCCATGGATCCATCCCTCATTCCTGGTTTCCTGTCAGATCCATCCCTCATTCCCAGTTTCCTGTGGGATCCATCCCTCATTCCCAGTTTTCCATGGATCCATCCCTCATTCCTGGTTTCCCATGGATCCATCCCTCATTCCCAGTTTCCATGGATCCATCCCTCATTCCCAGTTTCCTGTCAGATCCATCCCTCATTCCCAATTTCTCATGGATCCATCCCTCATTCCCAGTTCCCATGGATCCATCCCTCATTCCCGATTTCCCATGGATCCCTCCCTCATTCCCAGTTTCCTGTGGGATCCATCCCTCATTCCCGATTTCCCATGGATCCCTCCCTCATTCCCAGTTTCCTGTGGGATCCATCCCTCATTCCCGATTTCCCATGGATCCATCCCTCATTCCTGGTTTTCCCTAGATCCATCCCTCATTCCCAGTTTTCCCTGGATCCTCTCCGGGCCGATCCCGGTGTCTCCCGGGGAGGAGGAGGAGCCGAAATTGGGGAAGGAAGAAGCTGCGGCAGCGCTTCCCTTCCCTTCCTTCCCTTCCTTCCCTTCCCGGGATTCCGGCCCGGGATGTGGAGCCGCCGCCCGCGCTCCCATCGCCGCCTTTCCCTGGCTCATCCCAAACTTTCCCTGGCTCATCCCAAACTTTCCCTGGCTCATCCCGAGCTTCCCTCGGCTCGCTCGCGCTCCTCCTCCTCCTCCTCCTCCTTCGGCTGCTCGGGTGAGCGCTGCCCCCTGTGCGCGTGAGCCGCTTCCCGGATTCCTGCTGCCTTGGAGCGGGGATGATCCCGCTGATCCCGGGTGGATTTTTGGGATGCGAACCCCCCCCGTCCCCTCCCCGTCCCCTCCCCGCTGTTCCCGGGCCCCACACCAGCACTTCCCCATTTCCTGCGCTCCCGGTTCCTTTTCCCGGCTCCTTTTCCCATTCCCCGCTGCTTTGGAGCAGGGATGAGGCTCTGACCCCGCTGATCCCAGGTGGATTTTTGGGATGGGAACGCCCCCCGTCCCCTCGCTGTCCCCTCGCTGTCCCCTCCCCACTGTTCCCGGGCCCCACACCAGCACTTCCCCATTTCCTGCGCTCCCGCTTTCCTGCGCTCCCAGCTCCTTTTCCCATTTCCCGCTGCCTTGGAGCAGGGATGAGGCTCTGATCCCGCTGATCCCGGGTGGATTTTTGGGATGGGAACGCCCCCCGTCCCCTCCCTGTCCCCTCCCTGCTGTTCCCGGGCCCCATTCCGGCACTTCCCCATTTCCAGCGCTCCCCGTTCCTTTTCCCGGCTCCTTTTCCCATTTCCCGCTGCTTTGGAGCGGCGGTGAGGCGCTGATCCCGCTGATCCCGCTGTTCCCGCTGATCCCGCTGATCCCGCTGTTCCCGCACCGATTTTTGGGATAGGGACTCCCCCCGTCTCCCCGCCGCTGTCCCGTTCCCCACTCCGGCACTTCCCGCTCTTCCTGCGCTCCCGGTTCCTTTTCCCGGCTCCTTTTCCCATTTCCCGCTGCCTTGGAGCAGGGATGAGGCTCTGATTCCGCTGATCCCAGGCGGATTTTTGGGATGTGAACCCCCCCTGTCCCCCCCTGTCCCCTCCCCACTGTTCCCAGTCCCCACTCCGGCACTTCCCCATTTCCTGCGCTCCCGCTTTCCTGCGCTCTCGACTCCTTTTCCCATTTCCCGCTGCCTTGGAGCGAGGACGAGGCTCTGATCCCGCTGTTCCCGCTGATCCCGGGTGGATTTTTGGGATGGGAACCCCCCCTGAACCCCCCCTGAACCCCCCTGTCCCCTCCCTGTCCCCTCCCCGCTGTTCCCGTTCCCCACTCCGGCACTTCCCCATTTCCAGCACTCCCCGTTCCTTTTCCCGGCTCCTTTTCCCATTTCCCGCTGCTTTGGAGTGGCGGTGAGGCGCTGATCCCGCTGATCCCGCTGTTCCCGCTGATCCCGGGTGGATTTTTGGGATGGGAACGCCCCCTGTCCCCTCCCCGTCCCCTCCCCGCTGTTCCCGGTCCCCACTCCGGCACTTCCCCATTTCCAGCACTCCCCGTTCCTTTTCCCGGCTCCTTTTCCCGTTTCCCGCTGCTTTGGAGCGGTGGTGAGGCGCTGTTCCCGCTGATCCCGCTGTTCCCGCTGTTCCTGCTGTTCCTGCTGTTCCCGCTGATCCCGCTGTTCCCGCTGATCCTGCTGATCCCGCGCCGATTTTTGGGATAGGGACTCCCGCCGTCTCCCCGCCGCTGTCCCGTTCCCCACTCCGGCACTTCCCGCTCTTCCTGCGCTCCCGGTTCCTTCTCCCGGCTCCTTTTCCCGGCTCCTTTTCCCATTTCCCGCTGCCTTGGAGCAGGGATGAGGCTCTGATCCCGCTGATCCCGGGTGGATTTTTGGGATGGGAACGCCCCCCGTCCTCTCCTTGTCCCCTCCCTGTCCCCTCCCCGCTGTTCCCGGTCCCCACTCCGGCACTTCCCGATTTCTTGTGCTCCCGCTGCCTTGGAGCAGGGACAAGGCTCTGTTCCCGCTGATCCCGGGTGGATTTTTGGGATGGGAACCCCCCCTGAACCCCCCCGTCCCCTCCCCGTCCCCTCCCCGCTGTCCCGTTCCCCACTCCGGCACTTCCCGCTCTTCCTGCGCTCCCGGTTCCTTTTCCCGGCTCCTTTTCCCATTCCCTGCTGCCTTGGAGCAGGGATGGGGCGCTGATCCCGCTGATCCCGGGCGGATTTTTGGGATGGGGATTCCTCCCTGTCCCTCCCTGTCCCCTCCCTGCTGTTCCCGGTCCCCACTCCGGCACTTCCCCATTTCCAGCGCTCCCCGTTCCTTTTCCCGGCTCCTTTTCCCGTTTCCCGCTGCTTTGGAGTGGCGGTGAGGCGCTGATCCCGCTGTTCCCGCTGTTCCCGCTGATCCTGTGCCGATTTTTGGGATAGGGACTCCCGCCGTCTCCCCGCCGCTGTCCCGTTCCCCACTCCGGCACTTCCCGCTCTTCCTGCGCTCCCGGTTCCTTTTCCCGGTTCCTTTTCCCGGTTCCTTTTCCCGGTTCCTTTTCCCGGCTCCTTTTCCCGGCTCCTTTTCCTGGTTCCTTTTCCCGGTTCCTTTTCCCGGTTCCTTTTCCCGGCTCCTTTTCCCATTCCCTGCTGCCTTGGAGCAGGGATGGGGCGCTGATCCCACTGATCCCAGGTGGATTTTTGGGATGGGGATTCCTCCCTGTCCCTCCCTGTCCCCTCCCCGCTGTTCCCGGTCCCCACTCCGGCACTTCCCGATTTCTTGTGCTCCCGCTGCCTTGGAGCAGGGACAAGGCTCTGACCCCACTGTTCCCGGGTGGATTTTTGGGATGGGGACTCCCCCGTCCCCTCCCCACTGTTCCTGGTCCCCACTCCAGCACTTCCTCTTTTCCTTTTCCCAACACCTTTTCCAGGCTTCTGCTCCCAGCTCCCGCTGCCTTGGAGCGAGGACGAGGCTCTGATCCCACTGTTCCCGCTGATCCCGGGTGGATTTTTGGGATGAGAACCCCCCCTGAACCCCGCTATCCCCTCCCCGTCCCCTCCCCGCTGTCCCGGTCCCCACTCCGGCACTTCCCTGTTTCCTGCTCTCCCAGTTCCTTTTCCCAGTTCCTTTTCCCGATTCCTTTTCCTGGCTCCTTTTCCCATTTCCTTTTCCCAGTTCCTTTTCCCGGCTCCTTTTCCCGGTTCCTTTTCGCGGTTCCTTTTCCTGGCTCCTTTTCCCGATTCCTTTTCCCGGCTCCTTTTCCCGGTTCCTTTTCCCAGCTTCTTTTCCCAGTTCCTTTTCCCGGCTCCTTTTCCTGGTTCCTTTTCCCAGTTCCTTTTCCCAGCTTCTTTTCCCAGTTCCTTTTCCCGGCTCCTTTTCCTGGTTCCTTTTCCCAGTTCCTTTTCCCAGCTTCTTTTCCCAGTTCCTTTTCCCAGTTCCTTTTCCCGGCTCCTTTTCCCAGTTCCTTTTCCCAGCTTCTTTTCCCAGTTCCTTTTCCCAGTTCCTTTTCCCGGCTCCTTTTCCCAGTTCCTTTTCCCAGCTTCTTTTCCCGGTTCCTTTTCCCGGCTCCTTTTCCCGGCTCCTTTTCCCAGTTCCTTTTCCCAGCTTCTTTTCCCGGTTCCTTTTCCCGGCTCCTTTTCCCGGCTCCTTTTCCCAGTTCCTTTTCCCAGCTTCTTTTCCCGGTTCCTTTTCCCAGCTCCTTTTCCCGGTTCCTTTTCCCAGTTCCTTTTCCCGGCTCCTTTTCCCGGCTCCTTTTCCCAGTTCCTTTTCCCGATTCCTTTTCCCGATTCCTTTTCCCGGTTCCTTTTCCCAGTTCCTTTTCCCAGCTCCTTTTCCCGGTTCCTTTTCCCAGTTCCTTTTCCCGGCTCCTTTTTCTGGTTCCTTTTCCCGGTTCCTTTTCCCAGTTCCTTTTCCCGGCTCCTTTTCCCGGTTCCTTTTCCCGTTTCCCACCACCTTGGAGTGAGGACGAGGCTCTGTTCCCGCCGTTCCCGCTGTTCGCGGGAGGATTTTTGGGATTTTTTGTCCCCTCGCTGTCCCCTCGCTGTCCGCTGACGGCTCCGGGACCAAACGGGATTCCCGGGAAAAGCGGGAAAGGAGCGGGAGAGGCCTCGGGTTCATTTGGGGTTTGAGGAGATTCGGGTTCATTTTGGGAAGGTTCGGGTTCGTTTTGGGGTTTAAGAGGTTTGGGTTAATTTTGAGGTTCAGGTTCATTTGGGGTTCGGGTTCGTTTTGAGGTTTGGGTTCGTTTTGGGGTTTGGGAAGGTTCGGGTTCGTTTTGGGGTTTAAGAGGTTTGGATTCATTTTGAGGTTCAGGTTCATTTGGGGTTCGGGTTCATTTTGGGGTTTGGGAAGGTTCGGGTTCATTTTGGGAAGGTTTGAGGCAGTTCAGGTTCATTTTGGGAAGGTTCAGGTTCGTTTTGGGATTTGGGAATGTTCGCGTTCATTTTGGGGTTTAAGAGGTTTGGATTCATTTTGAGGTTCAGGTTCATTTGGGGTTCGGGTTCGTTTTGGGATTTGGGAAGGTTCGGGTTTGTTTTGGGGTTTAAGAGGTTTGGATTAATTTTGAGGTTCAGGTTCATTTGGGGTTCGGGTTTGTTTTGGGATTCGGGTTCGTTTTGGGGTTTGGGAAGGTTCGGGTTCGTTTTGGGGTTTGGGATTGTTTCATTTTGGGGTTTGAGGCAGTTCGGGTTCATTTGGGGTTTGGGAATGTTCAGCTTCATTTATTTGAGGTGTGGGTTCATTCAGGGTTTGGGTTCATTTGGGGTTCAGTTCATTTTGTTCCGGGTTCATTTGGGTTCAGGTTCATTTGAGATTTGGGTTCATTCAGGGTTTGGGTTCCTTTGGGGTTTAAGAAGTTCAGGTTCATTTGAGTTCGGGTTCATTTTGGGTTTGGGTTCATTTATTTGAGGTTTGGGTTCATTTGAGGTTTGGGTTCATTTTGGTCTGGGTTTATTTGGGGTTTGGGTTCATTTGGGGTTTAAGAGGTTCAAGTTCATTTTGGGTTTGGGTTCATTTGGGGTTCAGATTCATTTGGGTTCAGGTTCATTTGGGGTCTGGGTTCATTTATTTGAGGTTTGAGTTCATTTGGTTCAGGTTTATTTGGGATTCAGGTTCATTTGGGGTCTGGGAATGTTCAGGTTCATTTATTTGGGGTTTGGGTTCATTTATTTGGGGTTTGGGTTCATTTATTTGAGGTTTGAGTTCATTTGGTTCAGGTTTATTTGGGATTCAGGTTCATTTGGGGTCTGGGAATGTTCAGGTTCATTTATTTGGGGTTTGGGTTCATTTATTTGGGGTCTGGGTTCATTTATTTGAGGTTTGGGTTCATTTGAGGTTTGGGTTCATTTATTTGAGGTTGGAGTTCATTTTGGTCTGGGTTTGTTTGGGGTTCAGATTCATTTGGGGTTTGGAAATGTTCAGGTTCATTTGGGTTCGGGTTCATTTGAGGTTTGGGTTCATTTATTTGAGATTTGAGTTCATTTTGGTTCAGGTTTATTTGGGGTTCAGGTTCATTTGGGGTTTGGGAATGTTCAGGTTAATTTATTTGGGGTTCGGGTTCACTTATTTGAGGTTTGAGATCATTTTGGTCTGGGTTCATTTGGGGTTCAGGTTCATTTGGGTTCAGATTCATTTGGGTTCAGGTTCATTTGGGGTTTGGTTTCATTTATTTGAGGTTTGGGTTCATTTATTTGAGGTTTGAGTTCATTTTGGTTCAGGTTTATTTGGGGTTCAGGTTCATTTGGGGTCTGGGAATGTTCAGGTTCATTTATTTGGGGTCCGGGTTCCTTTGGGGTTTCTCGCAGGGGACTCCGAGGAGGAGGATTCCGGGTTCCTGGAAGTCACCGTCTCGGATGTGAAGCACCCGCGCCCCGAGCTGGGCCCCGCGCCCGAGGGGCTGAGCCCGCAGCAGGTCCGGGATCGGGATCGGGATCGGGATCGGGATCGGGGCCTTCCCGGGATTGGGATCGGGATCGGAGCTTTCCCAGGATTTGGGATCAGGGCCTTCCCAGGATTGGGATCGGGATTGGGATCGGGGCCTTCCCAGGATTTGGGTTTGGAGCTTTCCCAGGATTTGGGATCGGGGCCTTCCCAGGATTGGGATCAGGGCTTTCCCAGGATTTGGGATCAGGGCTTTCTCAGGATTGGGATCAGAGCTTTCCCAGAGTTTGGGATCAGGGCTTTCCCAGGATTTGGGATCAGAGCTTTCCCAGGATTTGGGATCAGGGCTTTCCCAGAATTTGGGATTGGAGCTTTCCCAGGATTTGGGATCAGGGCTTTCCCAGAATTTGGGATTGGGGCTTCCCTGGGATCTGGGTGGGTCACAGCCTGGGCCCGTGCTCGATTGGCTGAGCCCGCAGCAGGTCTGGGATTGGGATCGGGATTGGGGCTTTCCCGGGATTTGGGATCAGGCCTTCCTAGGATCTGGGGTCAGGACTTACCCGGGATTTAGGATCAGAACTTTCCCAGAATTTAGGATCAGACTTTCCCAGGATCTGGGGTCGGGACTTTCCTGGGATTTAGGATCAGGCTTTCCTGGGATCTGGGGTCAGGCTTTCCCGGGATTTAGGATCAGGCTTTCCCGGGATTTGGGGTGCTCCGGCCTCCCCCGGCCCCGCCATTGAGCAATGAGGAAACGCTGAGTCAGCGAAAGCGGCCCTGCTGAGTCAGCGCTTCCGCCGGCCGGGGCTGCTTCCCTTTTCCTGGGATTTGGGGTGGGGAGCGCGGCTGAGCCCACGGGGTGATCCCGCAGATACCCCATCCCAGGATTTGGGATTTGGGATTTGGGATTTGGGGTGGGGAGCGCGGCTGAGCCCACGGGGTGATCCCACAGATACCCCATCCCGGGATTTGGGATCTGGGATCTGGGATCTGGGATCTGGGGTGGGGATCCCATCTGAGCCCACAGGGTGATCCTGGAAATACCCCATCCCGGGATTTGGGATCTGGGATCTGGGATCTGGGATTTGGGATCTGGGATTTGGGATTTGAGATTTGGGATTTGGGATTTGGGGTGGGGAGTGCAGCTGAGCCCACGGGGTGATCCTGGAAATACCCCATCCCAGGATTTGGGATTTGGGATTTGGGATTTGGGATTTGAGATTTGGGATTTGGGATTTTGGGATCAGGGCAGTGCCTGCATTTCCCTGATCCCAGGTTTCAGGATTTTGGGATCAGGGCTATGCCTGCATTTCCCCATCCCAGTATTTGGGATTTTGGGATCAGGGCTGTACTTGCGTTTCCCTGATCCTGAGTTATGGGATTTTGGGATCAGGGCTGTGCCTGCATTTCCTTGATCCCAGGATTCGGGATTTTGGGATCAGGGCTGTGCCTCCATTTCCCTAATCGCAGGATTTGGGATTTTGGGATCAGGGCTGTGCCTGCATTTCCCTGATCCCAGGATTCGGGATTTTGGGATCAGGGCTGTGCCTGCATTTCCCCATCCCGGGATTTTGGGATCAGGGCTGTGCCTGCACATCCCCATCCCAGGATTCGGGATTTTGGGATCAGGGCTGTGCCTGCACATCCCCAATCCCAGGATTCGGGATCCCGGGATTCATGCCCCATTCCCGTCCCCAGATGCTCCGCCGGCACATCCTGGGCTCCATCGTGCTCAGCGAGCGCAGCTACGTCGATTCCCTCCGGCGCATCCTGCAGGTGGGAGCGCGGCCCGGGGCTCGGGGATCCCCCGGTGCTCATCCCAGCGCCATTCCCGGTGCTCATCCCACATTCCCGGTGCTCATCCCGGCATTCCCGGTGCCCATCCCACGTTCCCGGTGCTCATCCCAGCGCCCTTCCCGGTGCCCATCCCGTGTTCCTGGCGCCCATCCCGGCGTTCCCGGTGCCCATCCCACATTCCCAGCACCCATCCCGCCCTTCCCAGCACCCATCCCGGCGTTCCCGGCGCCCATCCTGCCCTTCCCAGCGCCCATCCCGGCGTTCCCGGCACCCATCCCGCATTCCTGGCGCCCATCCCGGTATTCCCGGTGCCCATCCCGCTGTTCCCATCCCGCCCTTCCTGGCACCCATCCTACATTCCCAGCGCCCATCCTGTGTTCCTGGTGCCCATCCCGTGTTCCCGGCGCCCATCCCGCATTCCCAGCGCCCATCCCGCATTCCCAGCACCTATCCCGCCCTTCCTGGCCCCCATCCCGCCTTCCCGGCGCGAATCCTGTGTTCCCACCATTCCCATCCCGCATTCCCGGTGCCCATCCGGCCCTTCCCAGTGCCCATCCCGCCGTTCCCATCCCACATTTCTGGTGCCAATCCCGCATTCCTGGCGCCCATCCCACGTTCCCGGCGCCGATCCCGGCATTCCCAGCACCCATCCCGCGTTCCCGGCGCCCATCCCACGTTCCCGGCGCCGATCCCGGCGTTCCCATCCCGCGTTCCCGGTGCCCATCCCGTGTTCCCAGAACCCATCCCGCGTTCCCGGCGCCCATCCCACGTTCCCGGCGCCGATCCCGGCGTTCCCATCCCGCGTTCCCGGCACCCATCCCGCCGTTCCCATCCCGCGTTCCCGGTGCCGATCCCGCGTTCCCGCAGGATTACCGGGACCCGCTGCTGGCCATGGAGCCCAAGGTGCTGAGCGCCCGCAAGTGCCGCGTGGTGTTCTTCCGGCTGAAGGAGATCCTGCAGTGCCACTCCATGTTCCAGATCGCGCTGGCGTCCCGCGTGGCCGAGTGGGATTCCAGCGAGAGGATCGGAGACCTCTTCGTGGCCTCGGTACCGGGAGAGGCCGGGAACGGCCCGTGGATACCGCCGGGATCCTGGGGAAATCTGGGAATGGGGCGTGGATACGGCTGGGATCCCAGGGGAATCCGGGAACGGCCCGTGGATACGGCTGGGATCCTGGGGGAATCTGGGAATGGGGCATGGATACCGCCAGGATCCTGGGGAAATCTGGGAATGGGGCGTGGATACGGCTGGGATCCCAGGGGAATCCGGGAACGGCCCGTGGATACGGCTGGGATCCTGGGGGAATCTGGGAATGGGGCATGGATACCGCCGGGATCCCGGGGAAATCCGGGAATGGGGCGTG
The DNA here is from genome assembly GCA_037837765.1 of Delichon dasypus. Lineage (NCBI taxonomy): Eukaryota > Metazoa > Chordata > Aves > Passeriformes > Hirundinidae > Delichon > Delichon dasypus. Next base: position 254,551 of record JBBAXF010000068.1, on the reverse strand, counting down.
GATACCGCTGGGATCCCGGGGGAATCCGGGAATCAGTCCTAAAATACTGCTGGGATCCCGGGGGAATCCGGGAATCAGTCCTAAAATACTGCTGGGATCCCGGGGGAATCCGGGAATCAGTCCTAAAATACCGCTGGGATCCCGGGGGAATCCGGGAATGGGGCGTGGATACGGCTGGGATCCCGGGGGAATCCGGGAACGGCCCGTGGATACCGCTGGGATCCCGGGGGAATCCGGGAATGGGGCGTGGATACGGCTGGGATCCCGGGGGAATCCGGGAACGGCCCGTGGATACGGCTGGGATCCTGGGGGAATCCGGGAATGGGGCATGGACACGGCTGGGATCCCGGGGGAATCCGGGAACGGGGTGTGGATATGGCTGGGATCCCGGGGGAATCTGGGAATGGGCCACGGGTACCGCTGGGATACTGGGGAAATCCAGGAATCAGTCCTAAAATACCGCTGGGATCCTGGTGAAAAATGGGAATCGCCTCTGGATTCCGCTGGGATCCTGGCGATCCCAGATGCTGCAGGGTTCCTGGCGAAATCTGGGAATCAGCCCTAAAATCCCACTGGGATCCTGGCAAAAAATGGGAATAGCCCCCAAAAATTCTCCAGGGATCCCAGCAAAATCTGGGAATGGCTCCTGGATCCCACTGGGATCCCAGCGAAATCCGGGAATGGGCCATGGGTACCGCCAGGATCCCGGGGAAATCCGGGAATGGGCCACGGATACCCCCGAGATCCTGGGGAAATCCGGGAATGGGACATGGATACCGCCGGGATCCTGGGGAAATCCAGGAATCAGTCCTAAAATACCGCCGGGATCCTGGTGAAAAATGGGAATCGCCCCCAAAAATTCTCCAGGGATCCCAGCAAAAAATGGGAATGGCCCCTGGATCCCACTGGGATCCCAGTGAAATCCGGGAATCGGCCCTAAAATCCTCCTGGCATCCCAGCAAAAAATGGGAATTGCCCCCAGATCCCACTGGGATCCCAGCAAAATCCATGAATTGCCCCCAGAAATTCTCCAGGGATCCTGGCAAAATCTGGGAATTGGCCCCGATCCCACTGGGATCCCAGCAAAAAAATGGGAATCAGCCCTAAAATTCTCCTGGGATCCCGGCGGAAAATGGGAATCACCCCCAAAAATTCTCCAGAGATCCCAGCAAAATCTAGGAATCGCCCCCGGATACCTATGCTGGGATCCTGGGCAAAAAATGGGAATGGACTCCGGATCCTGCTGGGATCCCAGCAAAAAATGGGAATGAGCCCTAAAATCCTGCTGGGATCCCAGCAAAAAATGGGAACCATCCCCAAAAATTCTCCTGAGATCCCAGCAAAAAATGGGAATTGCCCCCAGATCCCACTGGGATCCCAGCAAAAAATAGGAATTGCCCCTAAAATCCTCCTGGGACTCCAGCAAAAAATGGGAATCACCTCCAAATCCCCCTGGGATCCCATCAAAACCCAGGAATCACCCCTAAATCCCCCCGGGATCCCGTGGGGATGGGAGGAGGGTCGGAGTGCTGGGTCATCCCCGCGTTCCTCATCCCGATTTTATGGGAATTCCCGCCCCATTCCCGCTCTCCGTGCTCTCTCCCAGTTCTCCAAGTCCATGGTGCTGGAGACCTCAGTAGGAAGAAAATCCAGGAATCTCCCCAAACCTGTGCTGGGATCCCAGTAAAAACTGGGAATCATCCCAAAATTCCCCTGGGATCCCATTAAAAACTGGGAATCATCCCAAAATTCCCCTGGGATCCCACCAAAAAATGGGAATCAGCACCAAACCTCCCCTGGGATCCCAATAAAAACCTGGAATCACCTCCAAACCTCCCCTGGGATCCCATCAAAATCCGGGAATCACTCCTAAATCCCCCCGGGATCCCGTGGGGATGGGAGGAGGGTCGGAGTGCTGGGTCACCCCCGTGTTCCCCATCCCGTTTTTTTGGGAATTCCCGCCCCATTCCCGCTCTCCGTGCTCTCTCCCAGTTCTCCAAGTCCATGGTGCTGGACGTTTACAGCGACTACGTCAACAACTTCACGGCGGCCATGGCGCTGATCAAACGGGCGTGCCTGAGCAAACCGGCATTCCTGGAGTTCCTCAAGGTCCGGGAAAACACCGGGAACGCGGGGCGGAGCCGCGGGAAAACACCGGGAATGTGGGGTGGAGCTGGGGGAAAACACCGGGAACACGGGGCGGAGCCGCGGGAAAACACCGGGAACGCGGGGCGGAGCAGCGGGAAACACCGGGAACGCGGGGCGGAGCCGCGGGAAACACCGGGAACGCGGGGTGGAGCTGCGGGAAACACCGGGAATGTGGGATGGAACCGCGGGAAACACCGGGAACGCGGGGTGGAGCCGCGGGAAACACCAGGAACGCGGGGTGGAGCTGCGGGAAACACCGGGATTGTGGGATGGAACCATGGGAAACACTGGGAACGCAGGGCGGAGCAGCGGGAAACACCGGGAATGTGGGATGGAGCAAACTCCGGGAATGTGGGATGGAGCAAACCCTGGGAATGCGGGATGGAACCGGGAAGAACACCGGGAACGTGGGGCGGAGCCGCGGGAAACACCGGGAACGCGGGATGGAACTGGGAAAAACAACGGGAATGCGGGATGGAACCGGGAAAAACAACGGGAATGTGGGGCGGAGCCACGGGAAACACCGGAAATGCGGGATGGAACTGGGGAAAACACCGGGAATGCGGGATGGAACCGGGAAAAACACCAGGAACGCGGGATGGAGCCACAGGAAACACCGGGAGTGTGGGATGGAACAGGGGAAACACCGGGAATGTGGGATGGAGCAAACCCCGGGAACGCGGGATGGAGCCAGGGAAAACACTGGGAACGCGGGGCAGAGCCGCGGGAAACACTGGGAATGTGGGATGGAGCCGGGGGAAACACCGGGAATGCAGGATGAAGCAAACACTGGGAGTGTGGGATGGAACCAGGGGAAACACCGGGAATGCGGGATGGAGCAAACCCCGGGAACGCGGGATGGAGCCGGGGCAAACACCAGGAACACGGGATGGAGCTGGGGGAAACACCGGGAATGCGGGATGGAACAGGGGGAAACACCGGGAATGCGGGATGGAGCAAACCCCGGGAACGCGGGATGGAGCCGGGGCAAACACCAGGAACACGGGATGGAGCTGGGGGAAACACCGGGAGTGTGGGATGGAACCAGGGGAAACACCGGGAATGCGGGATGGAGCAAACCCCGGGAACGCGGGATGGAGCCGGGGCAAACACCAGGAACACGGGATGGAGCTGGGGGAAACACCGGGAATGCGGGATGGAACAGGGGGAAACACCGGGAGTGTGGGGCAGAACCGGAACAAACACCGGGAACGCGGGATGGAGCAAACAGTGGGAGTGTGGGATGGAGCAAACACCCAGAATGTGGGACGGAACCGGGATTGCGGGATGGAGCAAACACTGGGAACACGGGGCAGAACCAGGACCAACACGGGGAGTGTGGGAGGCAGCTGGGATTGCGGGATGGAGCCGGGACTGTGGGATGGAGCAGAAACACCGGGATTGCGGGATGGAACCGCGGGAAACACCGAGAATGTGGGACGGAACTGGGATTGTGGGATGGAGCAGAAAGACCGGGATTGCGGGATGGAGCCGGGGGAAACACTGGGAATGCGGGATGGAGCAAACGCCGGGAATGCGGGATGGAGCCGGGATTGTGGGACGAAACAGAGACATCGGGATTGCGGGATGGAACAGAAACATTGGGATTGCGGGGCAGAACCGGGATTGTGGGATGGAACAAACACCGGGATTGCGGGGTGGCACAGAAACACCGGGATTGTGGGACGGAACTGGGAATGTGGGATGGAGGAAACACTGGGAGTGTGGGATGGAGCAGAAACACCGGGAATGTGGGATGGAGCCAGGGAAGCACCGGGAACGCGGGATGGAACTGGGATTGCGGGATGGAGCTGGGATTGTGGGACGAAACAGAAACATTGGGATTGCGGGGCAGAACCAGGATTGTGGGATGGAGCAAACCCCGGGAACGCAGGATGGAGCAAACATCGGGATTGTGGGATGGAGCAAACACCGGGAACGCGGGATGGCACCAAAACCCCAGTTCTTACGGCGTTTCCCAAAAATCCCTTTTTTAATGGCATTTCCCCCAATCCCTGTTTTTACGCCATTCCCAAATCCCCACTTTTCTGTCATTCCCAAATCCCCGTTTTCCCGCCGTTCCCGCGGCGCTCCAGAGGCGGCAGATGTCCAGCGCCGACCGCGTGACGCTCTACGGGCTGATGGTGAAACCCATCCAGAGGTTCCCGCAGTTCATCCTGCTCCTGCAGGTGGGACACCAGGGGCTGGAGAACCTCGGGAAGGGCTGGAGAACCTCGGGGGTTTGGAGAACCTCAGGAAGGGGTTGGAGAACCTTGGGAAGGGCTGGAGAACCTCGGGAAGGGCTGGAGATCCTTGGGAAGGGCTGGAGAACCTTGGAGGGGCTGGAGAACCTTGGGAGGGGCTGGAGAACCTGGGGGGTTTGGAGAACCTCAGGAAGGGGTTGGAGAACCTTGGGAAGGGCTGGAGATCCTTGGGAAGGGCTGGAGAACCTCGGGAAGGGCTGGAGAACCTCGGGAAGGGGCTGGAGAACCTGGGGGGCTGGAGAATCTCGGGAAGGGCTGAAGAACCTTGGGAAGGGCTGGAGAACCTTGGGAAGGGGCTGGAGAACCTGGGAGGCTGGAGAACCTTGGGAGGGGCTGGAGAACCTTGGGAAGGGCTGGAGAACCTTGGGAAGGGGCTGGAGAACCTGGGAGGCTGGAGAACCTTGGGAGGGCTGGAGAACCTTGGGAAGGGCTGGAGAACCTTGGAAGGGGCTGGAGAACCTGGGAGGCTGGAGAACCTTGGGAGGGGCTGGAGAACCTTGGGAAGGGCTGGAGAAGCTTGGGAGGAGTTGGAGAACCTCAGGAAGGGCTGGAGAACCTTGGAGGGGCTGGAGAAGCTTGGGAGGAGTTGGAGAACCTCAGGAAGGGCTGGAGAACCTTGGGAGGGGCTGGAGAAGCTTGGATGTTCTGGAGAATCTCGGGAAGGGCTGGAGAACCTTGGGAGGGGCTGAAGAACCTGGAGAAGGGCTGGAGAACCTTGGGATGTTCTGGAGAATCTCGGGAAGGGGCTGGAGAAGATTTTGAGGGTGTTCCAGCGAAGGTATTTGCGATGTTCTGGAGAAGGTTTGGAGCTGTCAGGGTGGTTCTGGAGCAGGTTTTTTGCGATGTTCTGGAGAAGGTTTTGGGATGTTCCGGAGAGGGTTTTGGGATGTTCTGGAGAAGATTTTTGGGATGTTCTGGAGAAGGTTTGGGGATGTTCTGGAGAAGGTTTGGGGATGTTCTGGAGAAGGCTTTGGGATGTTCTGGAGGAGGTTTTGGGATGCTCTGGAGAAGGTTTTTGGGATGTTCTGGAGCAGGTTTTTGAGATGTTCTGGAGCAGGTTTTTTGATGTTCTGGAGAAGGTTTGGGGATGTTCTGGAGAAGGTTTTGGGATGCTCTGGAGCAGGTTTGGGATGTTCTGGAGGAGGTTTTGGGATGTTCTGGAGAAGGTTTGGGGATGTTCTGGAGCAGGTTTTTGAGATGTTCTGGAGCAGGTTTTTTGATGTTCTGGAGAAGGTTTGGGGATGTTCTGGAGGAGGTTTTGGGATGCTCTGGAGAAGGTTTGGAGGTGTCAGGGCGGTTCTGGAGCAGGTTTTTTGGGATGTTCTGGAGAAGGCTTTGGGATGTTCTGGAGAAGGTTTTGGGATGTTCTGGAGAAGATTTTGGGATGTTCTGGAGAAGGTTTTGGGATGTTCTGGAGAAGGTTTTTGGGATGTTCTGGAGCAGGTTTTTTGATGTTCTGGAGAAGGTTTTTTGATGTTCTGGAGAAGGTTTTGGGATGTTCTGGAGAAGGTTTTTGGGATGTTCTGGAGAAGGTTTTGGGATGTTCTGGAGAAGGATTTTGGGATGTTCTGGAGAAGGTTTTGGGATGTTCTGGAGCAGGTTTTGGGATGTTCTGGAGAAGGTTTGGGATGTTCTGGAGAGTTTTTTGGGATGTTCTGGAGAAGGTTTTGGGATGTTCTGGAGAAGATTTTTTGGGATGTTCTGGAGAAGGTTTTGGATGTTCTGGAGAAGGTTTTGGGATGTTCTGGAGAAGGCTTTGGGATGCTGGAGCAGCACCTCCGGGAGCTGCAGGACAGCGCCGCGCTTTGGGCCGCGCTTGGACCCTTGGATCCGGGCCCGGCTGCTCCCGGCGTCCATCCCCAGCGTCTCCGTCTCCCACCAGGACATGCTGAAGAACACGCCCCGCGGCCACGCCGACCGGCTGGCGCTGCAGCTGGCGCTCACCGAGCTGGAGACGCTGGCCGAGAAGCTCAACGAGCAGAAGCGCGCGGCCGAGCAGGCGGCCGAGATGCAGCAGCTCAGCAAGAGCATGGGCGACCGCAGCGGCCTCGGCAAGGTGGGGGCTCCTCATCTTCATCATCTTCATCATCATCGTCATCTTTATCCTCATCTTCCTCATCCTGGTTCTCCTCATCCTCATCCTGGTTCTCCTCATCCTCTTCTTCACCCTCAGCCTCACCTTCTCCTGGTCCTCGTCCTCATCCTCATCCTCATCCTGGTTCTCCTCATCTTCACCCTCAGCCTCACCTCCTCCTGGTCCTCGTCCTCATCCTCCTCATCCTCACCTCATCTTCCTCATCTTCATCCTCCTCCTCCTCCTCCTTGTCCTTTTCCTCCTCCTCCTCCTCCTCCTCCTCCTCCTCCTCCTCCTCCTCCTCCTCCTCCTCCATCTCCTCCATCTCCTCCTGGGTGGGATTTGTGGCCGCCTCTCCACGTCGGGGTTTTTGAGGACCAGGGTCCCTCTTTGCTCCCGGGGATCTTGATCCAAACCATTCCTCGTGGTGGGATGTGGGGACTCCTCCCCGAGGAGCTGCTGGGTTTGGATTTGGAGCTCCCTCTCCATGTCGGGGCGTCTCCAGGTCCTGGAGAAGGTTTCTGGGAGGTTCTGGAGGAGGTTCAGGAGTTCTTGGAGAAGGTTTTGGGAAGTTGTGGAGAAGGGTTGGGAGCTTCAGGAGAAAGTTTTGGGGATTTTCTGGAGAAGGTCTTTGGGAAGTTGTGGAGATTTTGGGAGGTTCTGGAGAAGGTTCTGGAGTTTTTGGGAAGGGTTCGGGAGCTTTCGGAGGGGTTTTTGGGATGATCTGGAGATGTTTTTTGGGAGGATCTGGAGAAAGTTTTGGAAGGTTTTGGGAGGTTCTGGAGGAGACTGGGGAGCTTTGGGAGAAGTTCTGGGAAGTAGAGGAAGAGGTTTGGGGAGGTTCTGGAGAAGGTTTGGAGAGGTTCTGGAGAAGGTTTTTGGGAGGTTCTGGAGGAGGTGCTTGGGATTTTCTGGAGAATTTGGGAAGTTGTGGAGATTTTGGGAGGTTCTGGAGAAGGTTCTGGAGGTTTTGGGAAGGGTTCGGGAGCTTTCGGAGGGGGTTTTTGGGATGATCTGGAGATGTTTTTTGGGAGGATCTGGAGAAAGTTTTGGAGAGGTTCTGGAGAAGGTTTTTGGGAGGTTCTGGAGGAGATTTTGGAGGCTGTGGAGGAGGTTTGGGACCTTTTGGAGGAACTTTATTTTTGGAAAATGCTGGGAATTGGGAGATTCCGGCTCCGGGGTGGGATTGGATCTCCAGGGTGGAATTGGCCACTCTGGGTGGGATTGGATCTCTAGAGTGGGATGGGATCTCCAGGATGCCATGGGATCTCCAGTACGGGATTGGCCAGGATGATGGGATCTCCATTGGGATGTGATCTCTGTTGGGGTGATGGATCTCGGTTGGGATGTGATCTTCATGGCACTCCCCGGTGGGATGGGATCTCCCTTGTGATGATGGATCTCCGTCGGGATGATGGATCTCCATTGGGATGGGCTCTCTGGTGGGATGATGGATCTCCATGGGGATGATGGGATCTCCGTTGGGATGATGGGATCTCCGTTGGGCTGATGGATCTCCATGGGGATGATGGGATCTCGGTTGGGCTGATGGATCTCCATGGGGATGTGATCTCTGGTGGGATGATGGCTCTCCATGGGGATGATGGGATCTCTGTTGGGCTGATGGATCTCCATGGGGATGATGGGATCTCGGTTGGGCTGATGGATCTCCATGGGGATGTGATCTCCATGGGGATGATGGATCTCCATTGGGCTGATGGATCTCCGTGGGGCTGTGATCTCCATGGGGATGATGTGATCTCCATTGGGCTGATGGATCTCCATGGGGATGATGGGATCTCCATGGGGATGATGGGATCTCCATGGGATGATGGCTCTCCGTTGGGCTGATGGATCTCCATGGGGATGATGGGATCTCGGTTGGGCTGATGGATCTCCATGGGGATGTGATCTCCGGTGGAATGGTGGATCTCCATGGGGATGATGGGATCTCCGTTGGGCTGATGGATCTCCATGGGGATGATGGGATCTCGGTTGGGCTGATGGATCTCCATGGGGATGTGATCTCCGGTGGAATGGTGGATCTCCATGGGGATGATGGGATCTCCGTTGGGCTGATGGATCTCCATGGGGATGATGGATCTCCATGGGGATGATGGGATCTCCGGTGGGATGATGGGATCTCCATGGGGATGATGGGATCTCGGTTGGGCTGATGGATCTCCATGGGGATGGATCTCCATGGGGATGATGGGATCTCGGTTGGGCTGATGGATCTCCATGGGGATGATGGCTCTCCATTGGGCTGATGGATCTCCATGGGGCTGTGATCTCTGGTGGGATGATGGTTCTCCATGGAGACGATGGCTCTCCGGTGGGATGATGGATCTCCATGGGGCTGTGATCTCCATGGGGATGATGTGATCTCCGTTGGGCTGATGGATCTCCATGGGGATGTGATCTCCATGGGGATGATGGGATCTCCGTTGGGCTGATGGATCTCCATGGGGATGTGATCTCCATGGGGATGATGGGATCTCCGTTGGGCTGATGGATCTCCATGGGGCTGTGATCTCCATGGGGATGATGGGATCTCCGTTGGGCTGATGGATCTCCATGGGGATGATGGGATCTTGGTTGGGCTGATGGATCTCCATGGGGCTGTGATCTCCATGGGGATGATGGGATCTCGGTTGGGCTGATGGATCTCCATGGGCCGTGGTGGCCCTGGCTGTGTGCAGGTGCTGGGCTCGGGGCAGCGCCAGCTGCTGCTGTGCGAGACGCTGACCGAGACCGTGTACGGCGACCGCGGGCAGCTGCTCAAGTCCAAGGAGAGGAAGGTGTTCCTGCTGAGCGACCTGCTGGTGTGCGCCAACGTCAACGGCAGGTACCGCCGCGCGGGGAGCCTCGCCTTCCTCACCTGCTTCACCTTCCTCGTCATCGTCACCTTCCTCATCATCCTCACCTTCCTCACCTTCCTCATCGTCACCTTCTGCATCATCACCTTCCGCATCATCACCTTCCTCATCATCCTCACCTTCCTCATCATCCTCACCTTCCTCATCCTCACCTTCCTCATCCTCACCTTCCTCATCATCCTCACCTTCCTCACCTTCACCTTCCTCATCGTCACCTTCCGCATCATCACCTTCCTCACCTTCTTCACCTTCCTCATTGTCACCTTCCTCATCGTCACCTTCCGCATCATCACCTTCCTCATCATCCTCATCTTCCTCATCCTCACCTTCCTCATCATCATCACCTTCCTCATCCTCACCTTCCTCACCTTCCTCACCTTCCTCATCCTCACCTTCCTCACCTTCCTCATCATCCTCATCATTTTCACCTTCCTCATCCTCACCTTCCTCATCTGCCTCACCTTCCTCATCCTCACCTTCTTCACCTTCCTCACCTTCCTCATCTGCCTCAGCTTCCTCATCATCACCTTCCTCATCCTCATCTTCCTCATCCTCATCTTCCTCACCTTCTTCCTTGTCCTTGTCCTCCTTGTCCTCATCCTCATCATTTTCACCTTCCTCGTCCCCATCCCCATCCTCACCTCCTCATCCTCCTCATCCTGCACATCCTCACCTTCCTCCTTCTCCTCCTTGTCCTCACCATCCTCATCCTCACCTTCCTCATCCTCCTCCTCCTCCTCCTCCTCCTCCTCCTCACCCTTGTCCTCCTCATCCTCATCTTTATTGTCCTTATTGTCCTCCTCATCCTCCCTGTCCTCATCCTCATCTTCCAACTCATCCTCCTCCTCATTCCCATCCTCCTCATCCTCATCCTCCTCGGTTTTGGGGGGAATCCCCTGGAATTTGGGGTTTTGGGCAGAATTCCCATGAAGTTCGGGGTTCTGGGGGGAAAATCCCGTCGGGATTGGGGTTTTTGGGAGAACCCCCATGGAGTTTGGGGTTTTTGGGGGGGATCCCGTCCACTTTGGGGTTTTTGGGTCAGTCCCGTTGAGTTTGGGGTTTTTGGAGTCAATCCCATGGAGTTTGGGGTTTTTATGGTGCATCCCCTTGGGTCAGTCCTCTCCACTTCAGGGTTTTTGGGGTCAGTCCCATTGAGTTTGGGGTTTTTTGGGTTCAATCCCATGGAGTTTGGGGTTTTGGGGTCAATCCTCTCCACTATGGGAGTTTTGGGTTCAATCCCCTCCACTTTGGGGTTATTGGGGTCAATCCCATTGAGTTTGGTGTTTTTGGGGTCAATCCTCTCCACTATGGGGTTTTTGGGTTCAATCCCATTGAGTTTGGGGTTCTTCTGGTCAATCCTCTCCGCTTTGGTGTTTTTGGGTCAGTCCCATTGAGTTTTGGGGGTTTTTGGGGTCAGCCCCATGGAGTTTGGGGTTTTGGGGTCAATCCTCTCCACTTTGGGCTTTTGGGGTCAGTCCCATTGAGTTTTGGGTTTTTGGGGGTCAGTCCCATGGAGTTTGGAGTTTTGGGGTCAATCCTCTCCACTTTGGGGTTTTTGGGGTCAATCCCATTGAGTTTTGGGGTTTTTGGGGTCAATCCTCTCCACTTTGGGGTTTTTGGGTTCAATCCCCTCCACTTTGGGGTGTTTTTGGGTCAGTCCCATTGAGTTTGGGTTTTTATGATCAGTCCCATTGAGTTTGGGGTTTTGGGGTTCAATCCTCTCCGCTTTGGGTTTCTGGGGTCAATCCATTGAGTTTTGGGGTTCAATCCTCTCACTTTGGGGTTTTTGGGGTCAATCCTCTCCATGTTGGGGTTTTTGGGTTCAATCCCATTGAGTTTGGGGTTTTGGGGTCAATCCCCTCCACTTTGGGGTTTTTGGGGTCAATCCCATTGAGTTTGGGGTTTTGGGCTCAATCCCCTCCACTTTGGGGTTTTTGGGTTCAATCCCCTCCACTTTGGGGTTTTTTCTGGGGGGGGTTTTCCTGCCCACCTCTCCCTCCCTGCTGCTCTGGGATCCGGGATCGGGGTTTTCCTGGTGGGATTGGGTCTCCCCAAAATCCCAAATCCCACGGAATCCCCCTTTCCCCTCTGCAGGCCGCTGCCGGCGGGGTACGTGCAGGGTGTGCTGTGCCCCACACTTGGGGGTTCCTGCACGGCGTGGGGCGCTCGGCTTGCAGCTTCGGGGGGAATCTGGGGCTTTCGGGGAAAATCCGGGGCTTTTTTTGGGAAAATCCAGGGTTTTTGGGGGAAAATCCAGGTTTTTTTGGGAAAATCCAGGTTTTTGGGGGAGAATCCAGTATTTTCCTGACCTGGATCCCTTTCTGTGTCAGGGCCAGCTGGAGATCAGCAGCCCCACATTTCGGGGATCCTGCGTGGGGCGCTCGGCTTGCATGACTTGTGTTTTTTGGGGGAAAATCCGGGTTTTTTTTGGAAAATCCAGGTTTTTGGGGAAAATCCGGGTTTTTTTAATGGGAAAATCCAGTATTTTCCTGACCTGGATCCATCTCCCTGGCAGAGGCCAGCTGGAGATCCGCAGCCCCACATTTCGGGGATCCTGCATGGGGTGCTCGGCTTGAATGACAGGAATTTTTTGGGGAAATCCGAGTTTTTCTTGGGAAAATCTGGATTTTTTTGGCAAAATCCGGGATTTTCTTGGAAAAATCCAGGGGTTTTTTGGAAAATCCAGTATTTTCCTGATGTGGATCCCTTTCTGTGTCAGGGGCCAGCTGGAGATCAGCAGCCCCACACTTGGGGAGGTTCCTGCATGGGGTTGCTTGGCTTGAATGACACGTGTGTTTTATGGGGAAAAATCTGGATGTTTTTGGTAAAACCCCTGTATTTTTGGGGTTAAACCCGGTATTTTTGGGGTTAAACCCGGTGTTTTTGGGTAAATCCCGATGTTTTTGGTGACCGTGTCCCGTTCCTGGCAGGGGCCAGCTGGAGATCAGCAGCCCCACACTTGGGGGAGGTTCCTGCATGGGGTGCTCGGCTTGCATGACACGTGTTTTATGGGGGAAAATCTGGATGTTTTTGGTAAAACCCCATGTTTTTTGGGGTTAAACCCGGTGTTTTTGGGGTAAATCCCGATGTTTTTGGTGACCCGTGTCCCTTTCTGTGTCAGGGGCCAGCTGGAGATCAGCAGCCCCACACTTGGGGAGGTTCCTGCATGGGGTGCTCGGCTTGCATGACACGTGTGTTTTGGGGTTTTTTTTGTAAAACCCCGTGGTTTTGGGGTTAAACCCGGTGTTTTTGGGGTAAACTCCGGTGTTTTTGGGGTAACCCCGGTGTTTTTGGTGACCGTGTCCTGTTCCTGGCAGGGGCCAGCTGGAGATCAGCAGCCCCACACTTTGGAGTGGTTCCTGCATGGGGTTGCTTGGCTTGCAGGATGTGTGTGGTTTTGGGTTTTTTTTGTAAAACCCCATGTTTTTTGGGGTTAAACCCCGTGTTTTTGGGGTAAATCCCGATGTTTTTGGTGACCCGTGTCCCTTTCTGTGTCAGGGGCCAGCTGGAGATCAGCAGCCCCACACTTGGGGAGGTTCTTGCATGGGGTTGCTCAGCTTGCAGGACATGTGTGCTTTTTGGGTTTTTTCTGTAAAACCCCATGTTTTTTGGGGTTAAACCCGGTGTTTTCGGGGTAACCCCGGTGTTTTTGGTGACCGTGTCCTGTTCCTGGCAGGGGCCAGCTGGAGATCAGCAGCCCCACATTTGGGGAGGTTCCTGCATGGGGTTGCTTGGCTTGAATGACACGTGTTTTATGGGGGAAAATCTGGATGTTTTTGGTAAAACCCCATGTTTTTTGGGGTTAAACCCGGTGTTTTTGGGGTAAATCCCGATGTTTTTGGTGACCCGTGTCCCTTTCTGTGTCAGGGGCCAGCTGGAAATCAGCAGCCCCACACTTGGGGTGGTTCTTGCATGGGGTTGCTCAGCTTGCAGGACATGTGTGGTTTTTGGGTTTTTTTTGTAAAACCCCGTGTTTTTTGGGGTTAAACCCGGTGTTTTGGGGTAAATCCCAGTGTTTTTGGTGACCCGTGTCCCTTTCTGTCTCAAGGCCAGCTGTAGATCAGCAGCCCCACACTTGGGAGTGGTTCCTGCATGGGGTTGCTTGGCTTGAATGACACGTGTGTTTTGGGTTTTTTTGGTAAAACCCCTGTATTTTTGGGGTTAAACCCCGTGTTTTTTGGGGTTAAACCCCGTGTTTTTGGGGTAACCCCGGTGTTTTTGGGGTAAATCCCGATGTTTTTGGTGACCAGTGTCCCTTTCTGTGTCAGGGACCAGCTGGAGATCAGCAGCCCCACATTTGGGGAGGTTCTTGCATGGGGTTGCTCGGCTTGAATGACACGTGTGTTTTTTGGGTTTTTTCTGTAAAACCCCGTGTTTTTTGGGGTTAAACCCGGTGTTTTTGGGGTAAATCCCAGTGTTTTTGGTGACCCGTGTCCCTTTCTGTCTCAAGGCCAGCTGTAGATCAGCAGCCCCACACTTGGGAGTGGTTCCTGCATGGGGTTGCTTGGCTTGAATGACACGTGTGTTTTGGGGTTTTCTTTTGTAAAACCCCGGTGTTTTTGGGGTTAAACCCCGTGTTTTTGGGGTTAAACCCGGTGTTTTTGGTGACCGTGTCCCATTCCTGGCAGGGGCCAGCTGGAGATCAGCAGCCCCACATTTGGGGGAGGTTCCTGCATGGGGTTGCTCAGCTTGAATGACACGTGTGGGTTTGGGGTTTTTTTTGTAAAACCCCGTGGTTTTGGGGTTAAACCCCGGTGTTTTTGGGGTTAAACCCGGTGTTTTTGGGGTAAAACCTGATGTTTTTGGTGACCCGTGTCCCTTTCTGTGTCAGGGACCAGCTGGAGATCAGCAGCCCCACATTTGGGGAGGTTCTTGCATGGGGTTGCTCGGCTTGCAGGACACGTGTGTTTTTGGGTTTTTTTGGTAAAACCGTGGTGTTTTTGGGGTTAAACACGGTGTTTTTGGGGTTAAACCCCGTGTTTTTGGGGTAACCCCGGTGTTTCTGGTGACCGTGTCCCGTTCCTGGCAGGGGCCAGCTGGAGATCAGCAGCCCCACACTTGGGGAGGTTCCTGCATGGGGTTGCTCAGCTTGAATGACACGTGTGGTTTTGGGTTTTTTTGGTAAAATCCCTGTATTTTTGGGGTTAAACCCCATGTTTTTGGGGGTTAAACCCGGTGTTTTTGGGGTTAAACCCCGTGTTTTTTGGGGTTAAACCCGGTGTTTTTGGGGTAACCCCAGTGTTTTTGGTGACCCGTGTCCCTTTCTGTGTCAGGGGCCAGCTGGAGATCAGCAGCCCCCACACTTGGGGTGGTTCCTGCATGGGGTTGCTCGGCTTGAATGACATGTGTGTTTTGGGGTTTTTTGGTAAAATCCCTGTGTTTTTGGGGTTAAACCCCGGTGTTTTGGGGTAAACCCCGGTGTTTTTTGTAAAACCCGTGTATTTTGGGGTAAAACTCCTGTTTTTGGTGACCTGTGTCCCGTTCCTGGCAGGGGCCAGCTGGAGATCAGCAGCCTGGTGCCGCTGGGTCCCCGTTACGTGCTCAAGTGGAGCTCGGCGCTGCCGCAGGTGCAGGTGGTGGAGGTGGGGCAGGAGAGTGGCGCCGGCGACCGGGATCGGGACCGGGATCGGGATCGGGACCGGGATCGGGACCGGGATCGGGACAGGGACAAGGACAAGGACGGGGCGGGCGCCCGGCGGCACGGACCCGGCGGCACGGCCACGCACAGTGAGAGACGGCGCGGGGCCGGGGATCTGGGGGATTTGGGGGATTTGGGGGCTTTTAGGGTGTTTGGGGGATTGGGGGGGATTGGGGGAAGTGGGGAGTTTGAGGGAATTTGGGGGGTTTTGGGGGATTGGGGGGTTTGGGGGATTTGGGGGTTTGGGGTTTTTAGGGGATTGGGGGAAGTGGGGAGTTTGAGGGGGTTTGGGGGATTGGGGGATTTGGGGGGATTGGGGGAAGTGGGGAGTTTGAGGGAATTTGGGGGGTTTTGGGGGATTGGGGGTTTGGGGATTTGGGGGGGATTTGGGTGTTTGGGGGATTTTAGGGTGTTTGGGGGATTGGGGGGGATTGGGGGAAGTGGGGAGTTTGAGGGAGTTGGGGGGATTGGGGGATTTGGGGGGATTTGGGGGGATTTGGGTGTTTGGGGGATTGGGGGAAGTGGGGAGTTTGAGGGGGTTTGGGGGATTGGGGTATTTGGGGGACTGGGGGGATTGGGGAGTTGGGGGGATTTGGGGGTTTGGGGTTTTTAGGGGATTGGGGGAAGTGGGGAGTTTGAGGGGGATTGGGGGATTTGGGGGGATTTGGGGGGACTGGGGGATTTTAGGGGATTAGGGGAAGTGGGGAGTTTGAGGGGGTTTGGGGGATTTGGGGGGATTTGGGGGGACTGGGGGGATTGGGGAGTTTGGGGGGATTTGGGGGTTTGGGGGATTTTAGGGGATTGGGGGAAGTGGGGAGTTTGAGGGAGTTTGAGGGAGTTTGGGGGATTTTGGGGGATTGGGGAGTTTTGGGAGGTCATAAGGGGTTTGGGGGATTTGGGAGGTTTTAGGGGATTTGGGGGTTGGGAAGTTTTGAGAGTCTGAAAGGCTCAGGGGGATTTGGGGAATTGGGGGGGGTTGGGGGATTTTGGGGGGATTTGGGTGTTTGGAGGATTTTAGGGTGTTTGGGGGATTGGGGGGGGATTGGGGGAAGTGGGGAGTTTGAGGGGTTTGGGGGATTGGGGGATTTGGGGGATTGGGGAAGTGGGGAGTTTGAGGGAGTTTGGGGGGACTTGGGGGATTGAGGGGGGTTTGGGGGATTGGGGGATTTGGGGGATTTGGGGGGATTGGGGATTTGGGGGGATTTGGGGGTTTGGAGGATTTTAGGGGATTGGGGGAAGTGGGGAGTTTGAGGGAATTTGGGGGATTTGGGGGACTTGGGGGATTTGGGGGATTGGGGGGGTTTTGGGGGATTGGGGGGTTTGGGGGTTTTGGGGGGGATTTGGGTGTTTGGGGGATTTTAGGGTGTTTGGGGGATTGGGGGGATTGGGGGAAGTGGGGAGTTTGAGGGAGTTTGGGGTTTTTAGGGGATTGGGGTAAGTGGGGAGTTTGGGGGAGTTGGGGGATTCGGGGGATTGGGGGATTGGGGGGTTTTGGGTGGTCTGGAGGGTTTGGGAGGTTTGGGGGTTTTTAGGGCATTTGGGGGGATTGGGGGAAGTGGGGAGTTTGAGGGATTTGAGGG
>JBBAXF010000068.1:196863-237868 GCA_037837765.1 Delichon dasypus | reverse complement strand
GGATTTTTAAAGGAAACCTCCCCCGACTTCTCCCCACGGATTTTTGGGATCGGGAAGGGCCGGGAAAATTCCTCACCTTGGGAAACCGAGCAGCAGCTCCCCCAAGCCCAAATCCCCTGGGAATTTTGGGAGCTGCTCCTTTCCCAATCCAAGGGCGCGAATTCCCGGCGGGATCCTTCCAGCTCTTCCCCCAGGAATGGGAGCCGGGGGTGGATTTTTCCATCACCACCTCTCCCTGGGAATATTTTCCACCTTTTTAAAAAATTCCTGGGGATCCTACGGGAGGGGCCGGGAGAAAAGCTCTTTTCTTTTTGTGGGATTATGTAATTTTCCGGAAGTTTCTTTGGGAACAGCTGCGCCCACCGATGCTGGGGAATCGTGGCGGGAGTTGGATTTGTGTTCCTGGGAATTTGGGGGTTTTTCGGGGATATTGCAGGAGCGAAACATTAAAAGTTGTTCTGGGAATTTGGGATTTTTTGGGATTTTCCAGGAGTAAAACAGCAAAAGTTCGGCTGGGAGGATGATGGGATTCATTTTCCTGGGAATATGGGGTGGTTTTGGATTTTCCAGGAGCAAAAAACATCAAAAGCTGTGCTTGGGATGACAACGGGTTTTGTTTTCCTGGGAACCTGGGATTTTTTGGGATTTGTAGAAGGAAAGCAGCAAAGCTCTGCTGGGATGACCACAGGATTCGTTTTCCTGGGAATTTTGTGGGGTTTGGGATTTGCAGGAGTAAAAGAGTGAAGTCGTGCTAGGATGAAAACGGGATTTGTTTTCCTGGGAATTTGGGGTTTTTGGGGATTTTCCAGGAGCAAAAACATCAAAAGTTCTGCTGGGATGATGATGGGAATTTTTTTTTCCTGGAATCTGGGTTTTTTTGGGATTTGTAGAAGGAAAGCAGCAAGGTTCTGCTGGGATGATGACAGGATTTTTTTTTCCTGGGAATTTTGAGGTTTTTGGGATTTGAAGGAGTAAAGGAGTGAAGTCGTGCTAGGATGAAAACGGGATTGGTTTTCCTGGGAATTTGGGGGTTTTGGGAATTTTCCAGGAGCAAAACCACCAAAAGCTGTGCTGGGATGACAATGGGATTTTTTTTTTTCCTGGGAATTTTGGGGGTTTTGGGATTTGCAGGAGTAAAGGAGTGAAGTCGTGCTAAGGATATTTTTTTCCTGGGAATCTGGGGGGTTTTTGGGATTTGCAGAAGGAATTCAGCAAAATTCTGCTGGGATGACAACGGGAATTTGGGGTTGGGCTGGCTGGAGAATCCCGTGGGATTCCTCTGCCTGGGAGCATCCTTGGATTCCCATTTTTCCCAGGAATCTGGGCTCTTCCCTGCAGCTGTCCGCGCGGGGCCGGGCGCGCTCCTGACTCAGCGGTGACAATTCCAGGTGGGCCGGGACACGCGGAACGCGCGTGGGAGAGCAGCTAAATCCGGCCGGGAATGACTCAGAGCACGAGGGATCGGCTCAGCCGCCCCCCAGCTCCCTTCCCCTGAATTCCCAAAACTCCGGAGGCCTCCGAAGGGATGGATTTGGGAGGGCTCCACTTCCAACCCTCGGGAAGTTCCGGCTCGGCCGCTCCAGTTGGGATTATTTTTTTTCCCCCTTTGGTGTTTTAGTTTATTCCTGAGTGTCTCTGTTTTTCACGGAGATTCCCAAAGCTGGGAGAAAAAAAATCTCTGGAATGTGCAGTGGTTCCCCAATTTTTGGATGAGGCTGGGAATGAGGCCCTGGCCTCTGGAATGGTCCCCAATTCCCCCCAAACACCAAAAAATTCCGGTCCAGCTGAATTCCCAGCTCCCACGGGAATTTTTCCTGATTATTTCTAGGGGAAATGCGGGATTTGAGATGATTATTGCGATTATTCCAGCAGGAAATGTTATCCCAGCGGGAATTGGATGGGAATTGGGGCTCACCCGGAGAGGTGGAAGCTGCTCCCTCCCTGGAATCATCCAAGGAACCCTGAACATCCCAATCCCATGGAAAACATTCCTGATCCTTGCAGGTTTGGCTTCAATCAGATTTAAATCCCAGACTTCCAGCCCAAATTTTTCCATGATTTTTATGGAACAGCTTGGCCGGGCCAGAGGAGGAATCTGCTGTGGGATGCAGCACTGGAGGGAGGAAACGTGGAATTTCTGCTGGATTATCGGGATTTTCCTGCCAAAGGGAGGACGGAGCAATTTTCCAACTCCAATTTTCCAACTGGATCTTTCCTTCCCTGGCTGCCAAAGGAATTCCCAGTTAATCATTCATTAGGAATTCCCAGTTAATCGCTCATTAGGACTCTGATAATCATATCCAAAGCTTTAACCGGAATTTTTCCCGGCCCTTCGCTTTATTAATGATTTTTTTGGGGGGGGGGGAATATTTGAAGCAGCACAGAGGATCCCAACCTTTTCTCCAGCCACATCCCTCTTCCCAAAACAATCTCCGGGAACTGGGAAAAGGAGGATTTTCCTGGGAAGGATTCTGCTCTTCTTTTCGCTTTTTAAAAATCCATTTGGGGCCTTTTCCCTCCCGCTTTTTTCCTGCTTTTCCCTCTCTTTTTCCCTCCTTATTTCCTCCCTTTCTCCCTCCTTTTCCCTCCTATTTTATTCCATTTTTCCTCCTCTTTTCTTCCTCCTTCCTCATTTTCTTCTCCCTTTTCTTCCATTTCTCCCTCCTCTGTTTCCTTTTCCCTCTTTTCCCTCTTTTCCCTCTTTTCCCCTTTTTCCCCTTTTCCCTCTTCTCCCTCTTTTCCCTCTTTCCCCTCTTTTCCCCTTTTTCCCTCTTTTTCATCTTTTCTCCCTTTTCCTCCTTTTCCCTCTTTTCCCTCTTTTCCCCTTTTTCCCTCTTTTCTCCCTTTTCCTCCTTTTCCCTCTTCTCCCTCTTTTCCCTCTTTTTCCTCTTTTCCCTCTTCCTCCTTTCTCCTCTTTCTCCTTTCTCCTTTTCTTCCTCCCATTTTCCCCTCCTTTTCCCTCATTTTTTCTCCTTTTTCCCCTCTTTTTTTCCTTTATTCTCCCTTTTTCTCCTCCTTTTTCCTCCCTTTTTCCCCCCACATTTTTCCTCCTTCTTTCTCCTCCCCTTTTCCTTCTTTTTTCCTCCTGTTTCCATCTTTCTTCCCTACTTTTTCTTCCTTTTCCCCCTCTCTTTTTCCCCTCCTTTTTCCTCATTTCTTCCTCCTTTTCCCCTCATTTCCCCCCTTTTTTTTCTCCTTTTTTCCTCATTTTCCCCCATTTTTTCCTCCTTTTCCATTCACTTTTCCCTTTCTCTTTTCTCCGCGCCCGAATCTCGGGACAATCCCTGCGGAAAAGGCGCTCGGGCGCTTCCATCTCCCGCTTCCCAAACCCTTCCCAGGCCTTTTCCTTGGAAAACTTCTCCCTGAGGAGCAGGAGCCATCCAAGGGAGCAGATGGCTGAGGAGGAGGAGGAGGAAAATCATGGATGTGAATCCTCCAGGACGCCTTTGCAACGTTCCCAGTCAAGGTCGTGCTGCTGGGAAAAGCATCCCCTGGGATTTTATTCCCACAGATCCCCCAAATTTGGGGATATTTCAGGGATATTTGGAGCTTTTGAAGCACACGGATCCCTCTGGAGATGCTGCTCCAAGGAATCCGTAGGGAGAGCGAGGATTCCTCATCCACGAGCTGGGACAAGCCTGGACTTTTAGGGATGTGCGGGATCCCGGGATCAAAATTCCACGTTTGGAGCAGCCGGAATCCGACTTTTCCGACATCTCCACAAAATAACCATTCCCAGCTTTCCCAAGCCTGGCTTCCTTGCAGGAAAACAGAATCTGCTGGAGATTCCCTCACAAGAAACCCTTTGGAATGTGGAGATTTATTTGGATATCCGGGAGGGGGAAAAATCCCTAAAAAACGAAACCCAAAAATTCCGGGGATTTTCTCAGAGCTGCAAAACTTCCCCGGATCCCTGGAAAACTTCCAGAATCCGCCCCGGGATGAGAAAATTCCATGTTTAATTCCCCCCTACATGGATTTAGGATGAGCAGCAGAGCCGGGGGCGGGGGGGGGTGGGTCGGTGTCAGTGCCGGAATTCCAGAGATCAAAGGAATTTGGGCCTCCGTTATCTCCAAACTCCAGGGAAGCTGAGGCTGAGAGCCAGGAAATCTCCCAGCAGCCAAAAGCCGGGAAGGAGGGAGGGAGGGAAAGCGAAATTCCCAAATCCCCGCTCTGCTGACGAGGTGAAACCACCACAGAACGGGAATAATTCCGCTTGAAAGAGCCGGATTGAGGCGGAGAGGGATTTTTTTTTCCCCAAAAAAAACCCTGACAGCTCGGAGCTCTGGGAGTTATTTTGGGCAGATTTCCGTGACATTCCCAGGATTTTCATCTTCTGTCGGCAAACTCCGTCCCTGGATTTCGAGCACTGTTTGTATCCCACGGTTCTGCCTCATCCCGAAATTCCTGCTTTATGCCGTAGGCATAACAGGGATGGAGAGGCCCTGGCACAGCTTATCCAGGGAATCTGGGACTTATCCAGGGAATCTGGGGCTGCTCCATCCCTGGAATGTTCAAGGACAGGGTTTGGAGCACCCTGGGATAGATTTTTTTCCAACCCGAAGCATTCCAGGATTCCATGTGAGGGTTAGATGGGATATTTGGGATAAATCGTTTCCTGGGAGGGTGGCGAAGCCCTGGGATGGAATTCCAGAGAAGCTGTGGCTGCTCCTGGATCCCTGGAAGTGTCCAAGGCCGGCTTGGAGCACCCTGGGATAGCCGGAAGTGAATCGGAATGGGATCAACTCCCAGGTCTCTCCCAACCCATCCTAAAAATTCCGGATTCATCACAGCCTGTTCCAATCTTTCCATGACCAAGCGGGGATGGAACCAGCTGGAGACGTCCCCATTCCTTGTCCCACCAACATTCCCAGTTCCCGGTCAAAATTCCCAGTGCCCAGTCAGAATTCCCAGTTCCCAGCCAATATTTCCAGTCAATATTCCCAGTTCCCAAACAATATTCCCAATTTCCAGCCAATATTCCTGGTTTCCAGCCAATTTCCCCAGTTCCAGAAATATTCCCAGTTCCCAGCCAACATTCCCAGTTCCCAGTTTCCAGTTCCCATTCCCAGCCAATTTTCCCAGTTCCCAGGCAAGATTCCCAGTGCCCAGTCAGAATTCCCAGTTCCCAGCCAATATTTCCAGTCAGTTTTCCCAGTTCCAAGACAATATTACCAATTCCCAGCCAATATTCCCAGTTCCCAGTCAATATTTCCAGTCAATATTCCCAGTTCCAAAACAATATTCCCAATTTCCAGCCAATATTCCTGGTTTCCAGCCAATTTCCCCAGTTCCCAGAAATATTCCCAGTTCCCAGCCAGTATTCCCAGTTCCCAGTTCCCATTGCCAGCCAATATTCCAGTTCCCAGCCAATATTTACAGTCCATAGTCCCAGTTCCAAGACAATATTCCCAATTTCCAGCCAATATTCCCAGTTTTCAGCCAATTTCCCCATTTCCCAGAAATATTCCCAGTTCCCAGCCAGTATAACCTGTTCCCAGCCAACATTCCCAGTTTCCAGTTCCCATTCCCAGCCAATTTTCCCAGTTCCCAGGCAAGATTCCCAGTGCCCAGTCAGAATTCCCCGTTCCCAGCCAATATTTCCAGTCAGTTTTCCCAGTTCCAAGACAATATTACCAATTCCCAGCCAATATTCCCGGTTCCCAGTCAATATTTCCAGTCAATATTCCCAGTTCCAAAACAATATTCCTGGTTTTCAGCCAATATCCCCACTTCCCAGCCAATATTCCCACTTCCCAGACAGTATTTCCAGTTCCCAGACAGTATTTCCAGTTCCCAGTTCCCATTGCCAGACAATATTTCCAGTTCCCAGCCAATATTTACAGTCAGTATTCCTACTTCCAAAACAATATTCCCAATTTCCAGCCAATATTCCTGGTTTCCAGCCAATTCCCCAGTTTCCAGAAATATCCCAGGTTCCCAGAAATATTCCCAGTTCCCAGCCAACATTCCCAGTTTCCAGTTCCCATTCCCAGCCAGTTTTCCCAGTTCCCAGGCAAGATTCCCAGTGCCCAGTCAGAATTCCCAGTTCCCAGCCAATATTTCCAGTCAGTTTTCCAGTTCCAAGACAATATTACCAATTCCCAGCCAATATTTCCAGTCAATATTCCCAGTTCCAAAACAATATTCCCAATTTCCAGCCAATATTCCTGGTTTCCAGCCAATATCCCCAGTTCCCAGAAATATTCCCACTTCCCAGCCAGTATTTCCAGTTCCCAGTTCCCATTCCCAGCCAATGTTCCCAGTTCCCAGCCAATATTTACAGTCAATAGTCCCAGTTCCAAGACAATATTCCCAATTTCCAGCCAATATTCCCAGTTTCCAGGCAATTTCCCCAGTTCCCAGAAATATTCCCAGTTCCCAGCCAGTATAACCAGTTCCCAGCCAACATTCCCAGTTCCCAGCTTCCAGTTCCCATTCCCAGCCAATTTTCCCAGTTCCCAGGCAAGATTCCCAGTGCCCAGTCAGAATTCCCAGTTCCCAGCCAATATTTCCAGTCAGTTTTCCCAGTTCCAAGACAATATTACCAATTCCCAGACAATATTCCCAGTTCCCAGTCAATATTTCCAGTCAATATTCCCAGTTCCAAAACAATATTCCCAATTTCCAGCCAATATTCCTGGTTTTCAGCCAATATCCCCAGTTCCCAGAAATATTCCCACTTCCCAGCCGGTATTCCCAGTTTCCAGTTCCCATTCCCAGCCAATATTCCCAGTTCCCAGCCAATATTTACAATCAATAGTCCCAGTTCCAAAACAATATTCCCAATTTCCAGCCAATATTCCCAGTTTCCAGGCAATTTCCCCAGTTCCCAGAAATATTCCCAGTTCCCAGCCAGTATAACCAGTTCCCAGCCAACATTCCCAGTTCCCAGCTTCCAGTTCCCATTCCCAGCCAATTTTCCCAGTTCCCAGGCAAGATTCCCAGTGCCCAGTCAGAATTCCCAGTTCCCAGCCAATATTTCCAGTCAGTTTTCCCAGTTCCAAGACAATATTACCAATTCCCAGTCAATATTCCCAGTTCCCAGTCAATATTCCCAGTTCCAAAACAATATTCCCAATTTCCAGCAATATTCCTGGTTTCCAGCCAATATCCCCAGTTCCCAGAAATATTCCCACTTCCCAGCCAGTATTCCAGTTTCCAGTTCCCATTCCCAGCCAATGTTCCCAGTTCCCAGCCAATATTTACAGTCAATAGTCCCAGTTCCAAGACAATATTCCCAATTTCCAGCCAATATTCCCAGTTTTCAGCCAATTTCCCCATTTCCCAGAAATATTCCCAGTTCCCAGCCAGTATAACCAGTTCCCAGCCAACATTCCCAGTTCCCAGTCAACATTCCCAGTTCCCAGCCAACATTCCCAGTTCCCAGTTTCTGGTTCCCATTCCCAGCCAATTTTCCCAGTTCCCAGTCAGAATTCCCAATTCCCAGCCAACCTTCCCAGTCAACATTCCCAGTTCCCAGCCAATATTCCCAGTTCCCAGTCCTCACTGGGAATACGGGAATGTTCTCCATGAATTCCCAAATCCCTTTTGTTTCCCGAAGACCCCCGGATTTTCCGGGGCTGGAATTCAGTTTTGCTTCCCAAAAAAAAAAAAATCCACACTCACACCCCCCCCCCCCCCCCCCCAAATCTCCTTCAGAGGAGAGAAAATTAATTAAATTAATTGAATTAAATTAATTAAATTGATTAATTAAATAAATTAATTAGTGGCCATTGTGTCGTTAACACCAGACTTTAATTAAATTGCGCAGAGATAACGACTCCTGGAGCTTCCCGACAGCCGAACATTCCCGGGATGGAGAAATTCCTCCTAAAGCCGATCCCGGGGCCGAGTCCTGTCCTGGGGTGAAGCTGCAAAGTTGGGAATTCCGGGCGATTTTCCACCTAAAAATGGCTCCATCCTCCTCTTCCTCCCCTCTTCTCCATCCTTTTGGAGCTCCCGGGCGTTTCCCTGGGAAATCCAGGATCTCCTTCCCATCTCTTGGGAAAGACACGGGATATGGAGTGCCTGGATCCTGGAATTCACCCACGGAATTCGTCGCTGCCGCGCGGCGGTGGCACATTCCAGGAATTCTTTGGAATGCTGGCTGCAGGGAATGTTTCTTATCCCGGTCACCACCACCAGTTGCTCCGGGATATCCTGGATGGATCTGAGCTCCTCCGGAGGGGTCAAAATTCCAAACCGAGCCCGTTTTCCGGGTGGTTTTGCGCCTGCCAACATCTCCAAGGTCATCCCCGGGTATTCCATGAATTTTCCACCCTTTTCCAGGTCTCTGCTCGGGATTTGCAGGTGGAGTTTGGGGCGTTCCTGAAATTCCCAGAGCGTTTAGCGGGAAATGTTGGGAGAAGATGGATTCGGAGCTGGAAAATGTTGGATTTTCCTGGGAGTATCAGCCGCATTCCGCCATCCCTGACTTTCCCACCCTGGAATTTCCCACGGATTTCTCCGCTGTGGGCATGGAGCAGGAACTCTTCCGCATCCCGGTTTAATTCCAGCTCCTCCCCACGCAGCCTTATCGGGAATGCCGAGCTCCGAGGCCTCGGGAACGGCGCCGGAATGGGAAGGGGCCGCTCCTTCCCTGGCCTTTTTCCCCAAGCTCCTTCTCCGGGCAGCATTCCAAGCGAACTCCGGAAGATTCGGGATTTGCTGGGGATTTCATTTCCCTTTGATATCCAGGGATTTTCATTAAAATTCCGCTGCTCGTCTCCCGCTTTTCGCTCCGTCCTTCATCCTCACCTCTCCCGGCCGGAATGCTTCCCTCTCCGGCTTTTTTAGCTGGAAAAACTCCTGGAGGAAGATGGGAGATGGGAGATGGGAAGATGGGAAGATGGGAGACGGGAAGATGGAAGATGGGAAGATGGGAGATGGGAAGATGGAATATGGAAGATGGGAAGATGGGAGATGGGAACATGGGAACATGGGAGATGGGAAGATGGGAGATGGGAAGATGGGAAGATGGGAACATGGGAAGATGGGAGATGGGAGATGGGAAGATGGGAGATGGGAGATGGGAAGATGGGAGATGGGAAGATGGGAAGATGGGAGATGGGAGATGGGAGATGGGAACATGGGAACATGGGAACATGGGAAGAGATGGGAAGATGGGAAGATGGGAGATGGGAAGATGGGAGATGGGAGATGGGAAGATGGGAGATGGGAAGATGGGAAGAGATGGGAAGATGGGAAGATGGGAGATGGGAAGGTGGGAGATGGGAGATGGGAACATGGGAGATGGGAAGATGGGAAGAGATGGGAAGATGGGAAGATGGGAGATGGGAAGATGGGAGATGGGAGATGGGAAGATGGGAAGATGGGAGATGGGAAGGTGGGAAATGGGAGATGGGAACATGGGAGATGGGAAGATGGGAGATGGGAGATGGGAACATGGGAACATGGGAAGAGATGGGAAGATGGGAAGATGGGAGATGGGAAGATGGGAGATGGGAGATGGGAGATGGGAGATGGGAACATGGGAGATGGGAAGATGGGAGATGGGAGATGGGAGATGGGAACATGGGAACATGGGAAGAGATGGGAAGATGGGAAGATGGGAAGATGGGAAGATGGGAGATGGGAGATGGGAAGATGGGAAGATGGGAAGATGGGAGATGGGAGATGGAAGATGGAGATGGGAAGATGGGAGATGGGAGGTGGGAAGATGGGAAGATGGGAAGATGGGAGATGGGAGATGGGAGATGGGAGATGGGAGATGGGAAGATGGGAGATGGGAGATGGGAAGATGGGAAGATGGGAAGATGGGAGATGGGAGATGGGAGATGGGAGATGGGAAGATGGGAGATGGGAGATGGGAGATGGGAGATGGGAGATGGGAGATGGGAGATGGGAATATGGGAGATGGGAAGATGGGAAGATGGAAGATGGGAGATGGGAAGATGGGAGATGGGAAGATGGGAGATGGAAGATGGGAGATGGGAGATGGGAGATGGGAGATGGGAATATGGGAGATGGGAAGATGGGAAGATGGGAAGATGGGAAGATGGGAGATGGGAGATGGGAAGATGGGAGATGGGAAGATGGGAGATGGGAAGATGGGAGATGGGAGATGGGAGATGGGAGATGGGAGATGGGAGATGGAAGATGGGAGATGGGAAGATGGAAGATGGGAAGTTGGGAAGATGGGAACATGGGAAGATGGGAGATGGGAGATGGGAGATGGGAAGATGGGAGATGGGAAGATGGGAAGATGGGAGATGGGAGATGGGAAGATGGGAGATGGGAAGATGGGAGATGGAAGATGGGAGATGGGAAGATGGGAAGATGGGAAGATGGGAGATGGGAGATGGGAAGATGGGAGATGGGAGATGGGAGATGGGAGATGGGAGATGGGAAGATGGGAAGATGGGAAGATGGAAGATGGGAAGATGGGAAGATGGGAGATGGGAAGATGGGAGATGGAAGATGGGAGATGGGAAGATGGGAAGATGGGAAGATGGGAGATGGGAGATGGGAAGATGGGAGATGGGAGATGGGAGATGGGAGATGGGAAGATGGAAGATGGGAAGATGGAAGATGGGAGATGGGAAGATGGGAAGATGGGAGATGGGAAGATGGGAGATGGGAGATGGGAGAAGATGGGAGATGGGAGATGGGAGATGGGAGATGGGGAGATGGAGATGGGAGATGGGAGATGGGAGTGGGGAAGATGGGAAGATGGAAGATGGGAGATGGGAAGATGGGAGATGGGAAGATGGGAAGATGGGAGATGGAGCTGGGAGATGGGCAGATGGAGATGGAAGATGGGAGATGGGAAGATGGGAAGATGGGAAGATGGGAGATGGGAAGATGGGAGATGGAGATGGGAGATGGGAAGATGGGAAGATGGGAAGATGGGAAGATCGGGAGATGGAGCATGGCCTCATTTCCTCATTGCCTCATTTCTTCAGATGGAGATGGGAAGATGGAAGATGGTCGAAGGGAGATGGGAAGATGGGCGAGCATGGCGATGGCGCAGCCATGGGCAGATGGAGATGGGAAGATGGGAGATGGGAAGATGGGAAGATGGGATATGGGAGATGGGAAGGGATGGGAAGATGGGAAGATGGAGATGGGAAGATGGGAGATGGGAGATGGGGAGGTGGGAAGATGGGAAGATGGGAAGGTGGGAAGATGGGAAGATGGGAAGATGGGAAGGCTCCGGCTAGGCGGATCCGGGCTGGATTTGACAGCAATTCCCAAATTCTGGAGCAGTGGCACCCAACACATCCTGCAGGGCGAATTCCCAAGGGAAGCGGAGCAATCCCTCCCCGGCTATGGAATTCCCAAAGGAAGAGGAGTGATCCCTCCAGGCAAATGGATGCAGCAGGAATTCCCCAATGAGAAGCCAAGCCGGGAACATGGGATGGATGGGAACTTGGGAATTTGGGAATCAGGGATGAACCATGCCGGAGGTGCCAGCCAGGAATGCAGGATGGATGGGAATTTGGGAATCAGGAATGAGCTTGCTGGAGGTGCCAGCCGGGAATGTGGGATGGACGGGAATTTGGGAATCAGGGATGAGCCGTGCCAGAGGTGCCAGCTGGGAACTCGGGATTGTTTTTCCAGGAGTGTCAATATCCCGGGATCCATCCCACGGCATCTCTGTTTGCACAGCCCCGGCTCTGTTTGCTCCCGAGCCTTTTGGAGCTGGAAATGTTTGGAAAAGCCGCTCGTCCCGGTGCCAGGTGTGGGAATCCCTCTGGATCCGCTCCTGCCGCATTCCCATTTTTCCTGCTGAGCTTCCCGGCCTTGACTCTTCCCAAAGTTTGGGGCTGGAGGCTGGAAAACTCCTGCTGCCAGCAGCATTCCCAGTTTGGGAATGTCCCAGTGCTCAGGGCAGGAATCTCTGAATTCCCAAGGAAAATCCCTCAATGAGCGGTTTTCCATGGAAAAATGAATGTATTGACTCGTTACCTATGGAAATATCCAGGATAAACTGGGATCAGCTCCCGAAGCTCCGGCACTGGAAGCAAGGAAGGACCTGAGAGACCTCGGGAAGGATCAGGACGGACATCCGGAAAAAAAATCCAGAAATCTCTGGGATGAGGTGGCAGTGGGGCTGGGCTTGGGGGCCTCGTGTCACCCACAGGGAAAAAATTCCATGAAAAACCAGGAAAAAACACAAGCAACTGGAAGGAGGGACCTGTGCAAAGCCAGGGATGCTCACCAAAAGTGTCCGAAATATCCTAAAATTCCCTAAATCCCCAACTTTTGGGGGGATCAGCCCCAGGCCGGTGCAGAACTGTTCCTGCTTTTCCAAGGGGTTTTCCCTCTGTCCCTGGGTCCGTCTGGCAGGGAGAGAATTCCATGGATGGGATTTGGGGCTGGAAAAATGCTCCAAGGGATTTTTCCTGTTGGCTGGAGCCACAGCCTTTTTTTTTGGGGGGGGATTTGCACTGGAAAATTCCCTCTTGGAAGTGGCTCTGAGCATGGAATGAGGAGGTTAAGGAAAAAATTTAGATTTTGGGGGGATTTTTTTTTTTTTTAAATTTTTGGGGATTTGGTGGGGTGGGGGGAATTTATTTTATTTTATTTTATTTTTCATTTTTGGGAATTGCCAAGCTGCTGTTTTATCCCTCAGTATTCCCAAACCAGCACTTCCGGCCCTCCTTCCCGAAAAACCAACCCACTCTTCCCATCAGTTCTCCTGGATCCCTCCAGGATAAATTCCGATTACCCCTCACTCCCCAAACTGTGGGATCGCATCCCAAATCCCACTGAAATCTGAAATCCGCTTCCCCCATCCAGGCACGAATTTTGGGGCTCAGCTCCAACTCCTCATCCTTCACCAGGCCCTGTCCGGAATTGGGAATATTCCCCCTTTTCCCGCTTCTTTCCCAGCTTCTCCACCAGAGAAGCGGATCAATCCCAAAAAATCCCACGAGAACTCACAGGGAACCCAAATCCATCACCTCAATTCCAAGGAAATTGCAGTTAAAATTCCAAATTCATTGAGGGCCTCGAGTTTTCCCTTCTTTCCTCTCCCAATTCATCATTTTTTCCCAGCTCCTATATCCCAAATCTCTGCCAGGATCCCAGTCCTATATCCCAAATCCCTGCCTGCACTCCAGTCCTATATCCCAAATCCCTGCCTGGATCCCAATCCTATATCCCAAATCCCTGCCTAAACCCCAGTCCTATATCCCAAATCCCTGCCTGGATCCCAGTCCTATATCCCAAATCCCTGCCTAAACCCCAGTCCTATATCCCAAATCCCTGCCTGGATCCCAGTCCTATATCCCAAACCCCTGCCTGGATCCCAGTCCTATATCCCAAATCCCTGCCTGGATCCCAGTCCTATATCCCAAATCCCTGCCTGCACTCCAGTCCTATATCCCAAACCCCTGCCTGGATCCCAGTCCTGTATCCCAAATCCCTGCCTGGATCCCAGTTCTATATCCCAAATCCCTGTCTGTATCCGTATCCTGCCCGGTGCCACCCCTCGTTCCGTGTCCCCGCTCCTGTCACTCCCATCCCTCGGCTCATCCCGTGCCCCTTCCCACCCCCACAGCCCCCGGCCCCAAAATCCATCCCGGCATCCCCGGTGGATCCTTCCCATCCTCCAGGGAATCCATCCCTGCATCCCCCCTCAATCCATGTCCTCCTGCAACCCCTCTGGATCTCCCCGGATCCATCCCCCCCTGCATCCCCCGATCCCGTATCCATCCCCTGATCCTGGATCCATCACCCTGCATCTCCTTTGGATCCAGCCCCCGATCCTGGATCAATCCCCCAATCCCGGATCCATCCCCTGATCCTGGATCCATCACCCTGCATCTCCCTTGGATCCATCCCCTGATCCCGTATCCATCCCCTGATCCCGGATCCATCCCCCTGCATCTCCCTTGGATCCATCCCCCGATCCCGGATCCATCCCCTGATCCTGGATCCATCCCCCTGCATCTCCCTTGGATCCGTACCCCGATCCTGGATCAATTCCCCGATCCCGGATCCATCCCCTGCATTCCATCCTGGATCAATCCCCCCATCCTGGATCCATCCCCCCATCCTGGATCCATCCCCCTGCATCTCCCTTGGATCCATCCCCCAATCCCAGATCCACCTCCCAATCCTGGATCCATCCCCCTGCATTCCCCCCGGCTCTATCCCCTGATCCCGGATCCATCCCCTGATCCTGGTTCCATCCCCTGATCCTGGTTCCATCCCCTGATCCTGGTTCCATCCCCCCATCCTGGATCCATCCCCTGATCCTGGTTCCATCCCCTGATCCCGGATCCATCCCCCCATCCTGGATCCATCCCCCTGCATTCCCCCCGGCTCTATCCCCTGATCCCGGATCCATCTCCTGATCCCGGATCAATTCCCCGATCCTGGATTCATCCCCTGATCCTGGTTCCATCCCCTCACCCTGGATCCATCCCCTGATCCTGGATCCATCCCCTGATCCTGGATCAATTCCCCAATCCTGGATCCATCCCCTGATCCTGGATCCATCCCCTGATCCTGGATCAATTCCCCGATCCTGGATCCATCCCCCGATCCCGGATCCATTCCCTGATCCTG
Source organism: Delichon dasypus (assembly GCA_037837765.1). Classification (NCBI taxonomy): domain Eukaryota; kingdom Metazoa; phylum Chordata; class Aves; order Passeriformes; family Hirundinidae; genus Delichon; species Delichon dasypus. Next base: position 223,324 of record JBBAXF010000068.1, on the reverse strand, counting down.
GATCAATTCCCCAATCCTGGATCCATCCCCTGATCCTGGATCCATCCCCTGATCCTGGATCAATTCCCCGATCCTGGATCCATCCCCTGATCCTGGTTCCATCCCCCCATCCTGGATCCATCCCCTGATCCCGGATCCATTCCCCGATCCTGGATCCATCCCCCTGCATTTGCCCCTGGATCCATCCCTCCATCCCGGATCCATCCCCCATCCCCCCGTGAATCCCCCCCGCATCCCAGCACGATCCTCTCCCATCCCTCCCCCATCCATCCCCCATATCCCGATCCTCCGGCATTCCACCCTGGATCCATTCCCTCCCTGCATCCCCATGGATCCCTCCCCCGGTCCTGGATCCATCCCCCTGCATTCCATCCCGGATACATCCCCCGATCCTGGATCCATCCCCTCATCCTAGATCCATCCCCCGATCCCGGATCCATCCCCCTGCATTCCATCCTGGATCCATCCCCTCATCCTAGATCCATCCCCCGATCCCGGATCCATCCCCCTGCATCCCCCCTGGATCCATCCCCTCATCCTGGATCCATCCCCTCACCCTGGATCCATCCCCCTGCATTCCCCCTGGATCCATCCCCTCACCCTGGATCCATCCCCCTGCATTCCCCCTGGATCCATCCCCTCACCCTGGATCCATTCCCCTGCATTCCCCCCTGGATCCATCCCCTCATCCTGGATCCATCCCCTCACCCTGTATCCATCCCCACCTGCACTTCCTCCTGGATCCATCCCCCTGCATCCCCCATGGATCCATCCCCTCACCCTGGATCCATCCCCCTGCATCCCCTCATCCTGGATCCATCCCCTCATCCTAGATCCATCCCCCGATCCTGGATCCATTCCCCTGCATTCCCCCTGTATCCATCCCCACCTGCACTTCCTCCTGGATCCATCCCCCTGCATCCCCATGGATCCGTCCCCTCCTCCTGGATCCATCCCCTCATCCTGGATCCATCCCCTCACCCTGGATCCATCCCCTTGCATTCCACCCTGGATCCATCCCCACCTGCATTTTCTCCTGGATCCATCCCCCTGCATCCCCCATGGATCCGTCCCCTGATCCTGGATCCATCCCCCGATCCTGGATCCATCCCCTCATCCTGGATCCATCCCCTCATCCTGGATCCATCCCCCTGCATTCCCCCCGGATCCATCCCCTCATCCTGGATCCATCCCCCTGCATTCCCCCCGGATCCATCCCCTCATCCTGGATCCATCCCCTCACCCTGGATCCATCCCCTTGCATTTCCCCCTGGATCCATCCCCACCTGCACTTCCTCCTGGATCCATCCCCCTGCATCCCCCATGGATCCGTCCCCCGATCCTGGATCCGTCCCCTCACCCTGGATCCATCCCCTCATCCTGGATCCATCCCCCTGCATTCCCGCCTGGATCCATCCGCGGATCCCGTACCCATCCCCCGACCCCCGTACCCATCCCCCGATCCCGGATCCATCCCCCCGCATCCCTCCGTGAATTCCTCTCCGCGCTCCCTCCCTCTCTCCGTGCCCGCTCCATCCCTCTCCCCGCTCCCTCCCTCTCTCCGTGCCCGCTCCATCCCTCTCCCCGCTCCCTCCCGCCCCTCTCAGCCCCTCCCCGGGGCCGGGCCTGTGCCGGGCTCAGCCGGGGGCGGCCGCTCCAGCTCCAGCCCCGGCTCCAGACCCAGCCCCGGCTCCGGCTCCGGCCGCGCTCGGCTCCGGCCGCTCCAAATCCGATTACGGGCGGCAGCGGCGGCGGCGGCGGAGGAGCTGCTGCACCGGGGGGGCAGCGCCGAGACCCCCGGACCGGACCGGAACCGGGCCGAGACCCCTCCCGGACGGGAGACCAGAGCCAGAACCGAGCCCCCTCCCGGACCGGAGCCGTGCCGAGCTCCCTCCCGGACCGGAGACCAGAACCAGAACCGAGCCCCCTCCCGGACCGGAGCCGTGCCGACACCCCTCTCGGACCAGAACCAGAACCAGAACCAGAACCAGAACCAGAACCAGAACCAGAACCAGAACAGAGCCCCCTCCCCTGCTGGACCCTCCCCTCGCCCCCTCCCGGACCAGAACCGCGCCGAGCTCCCTCCCGACCGGAGACCAGAACCAGAACCGAGCCCTCTCCCCTGCCGGCCCCTCTCCCGGCCCCCTCCCGGAGCGGAGCGGACCAGAACCGGGCCGAGCCCGTCCCGCTGCCCGGCGCGATGCCCGGCCGCCCCCCGGCGCGCTGAGCCCCCGCCGCGGGCACCATGCGCCCCGGGAGCCCGCTGCCGCTGTGCCTGCTGCTCGGGCACCTGCGGCACCTGGCGCTGGGTGAGTGACACCCGGGGACCCCCGACATGGGGAGACCCCCGCCCGGGGTGTGGGGTGATGGCTGGAGCGGGCAGCCAGGGAGGGGAGAAGGGGTTTGGGGTGGGGAATTGGGGTTTGGAGCTAAGGGAGGAGGTGTGGAGGTGTTAGTGGGGGATGTCAATGGGGAACCCCGGTATGTGGGATTAATTGGGGCACCCCATAACCGGGCACTGGTGTGGGATTGGGGCACCCCGGTGTGTGGGATTAATTGGGGCACCCCATAACCGGGCACTGGTGTGGGATTGGGGCACCCCGGTGTGTGGGGTTTGTTATTGGGGCACCCCATAACTGGGCACTGCTGTGGGATTGGGGCACCCCGGTGTGTGGGGTTTGTTATTGGGGCACCCCATAACGCGGCACTGGGGTGGAATCTGTTAGTGGGACACCCCATAACCAGACACTGGTGTGGGATCTGTAAATGGGGCACCCCATAACCCGGTACTGGTGTGGGATCTGTAAATGGGGCACCCCATAACGCGGCACTGGGGTGGGATTTGTAAATGGGGCACCCCATAACCGGGCACTGGTGTGGGATCTGTAAATGGGGCACCCCATAGCCCGGTACTGGGGTGGGATCTGTAAATGGGGCACCCCATAACCGGACACTGCTGTGGGATCTGTAAATGGGGCACCCCATAACCCGGTACTGGGGTGGGGCTTGTTAATGGGACACCGTGGTATGTGAGGTTTGTTATTGGGGCACCCCATAGCCCGGTACTGGTGTGGGATCTGTAAATGGGGCACCCCATAACCCGGTACTGGGGTGGGATCTGTAAATGGGGCACCCCATAACCGGGCACTGCTGTGAGTTCTGTAAATGGGGCACCCCATAACGTGGCATGTGGGATTCATTGGGGCACCCCATAACCGGGCACTGGTGTGGGATCTGTTAATGGCGCACCCCATAACCGGGCACTGGTGTGGGATCTGTAAATGGGGCACCCCATAACTCCCGTGTACTGGGGCACCCCATAACCGGGTACTAGTGTGGGGTTTGTTATTGGGGCGCCCCATAACCCCCGTGTACCGGGGCACCCCATAACCAGGCACTGCTGTGGGATCAGTTATTGGGGTGCCCCATTTCCCCTGTGTACCGGGGCACCCCATAACCGGTGTCCAGCCCCGGCTGGGCTCTGGGGCGGCCGCGGCACCGGGGCGCGGTTTTTGGGGTGCGAGGGGCCGGGGGTCTCCCCCATGGATCCAGCCCCGTGTCCCCTTCTCCCGATCCCCTCCTGCTCCTCCCCGCCCCGCTCCAGCCGGGAACGGGGAGCTCAGGTTTTTTTTGGGGGGGTCGCAGCCCCTCCCGCCCCTCCGGGATCCCCAAAATTCCCGCTGTCCTGTGGGATTGCGGCTCCCGAGCTCCCCCAAATCGCGGGGACTCGGCTCCGCTCTGCAGCCCCAAATCCCGGGGCTCCGGGGAGCGGAATCCTCCCGCCGAAGGAAACTTTCCCCTCCCCGCATCCCGCAGCCTCGGGGCCACCCGCGGAATTCCGCCCCGCGTCCATCGGAGGCCGATTCCCTCCTTTTCCCCCCCCAATTCCCGCTCGGTGGGAGAAGGTGGGGGTGATCTCAGGTGGCCGCTCCTTCCCGAGCCCCCGGGAAAACCGGGATCTTTTCCAGGCGCCGGGAGAGATGGAGGCAGGAGCGGAGCCGGCTCCGCGTCTCCGGTTTATTTTTATTTCTTTCAATTTTTTTATTTTTATTTTTAATGGACTTTTTGCTCTCCGGGAAGCGCCGGCAGCCGCCGCAGGGCTCTGCGGGGCCGGCTCCACACAAAGGAGCCGATTCTTCCCGATTCTTCCCGGCCCCGCTCCCGATCCATCCCCCCGCGGCCACTCCACGGCCCCAGCCCGGCCGGGATTTGGGCTCGGGAATAAAGAATTCCGCCCGCGTCCATCCCCTCTTTTCCTTCAGCGCTTGGATCTGGGTCCTGCCGGGGCTGCGGCTGCCGCTCCGAGCATCCCGAGCATCGGGAATAAAAACCCGCTCGGGAAAAAAAAAAAACCGGGGGGAACTTGTGCCAATCCCTCCCCCTCCCTTCCCGCTCTCCTCCGCCGCCGTTTTGAGGTCACGGACAGACGATTTCCAAGGAACATCGCATCCCGCCGGCTCTCCCGCAGCTCCAGCTGTCTGTCACTGGCGCAGGGATCATTTTTCCTGCCTCTCTCCTGCTCTTTTTTTTTTTGTTCCTCGCCGCAGATCGGGCGGTCGCTCCCGCGCTGTTGATTTCCCGGGAGCGGCTGCGGGGAAATCTCTGTTGGCGAAGGGATTTTTAATTTGGGAAGGGAGAAAAAAAAAATGGGGTGGGAGTTGGTTTGTGGAGCGGCTGGGGCACGGAGGGGTTGGGGGTTAGGGAGACGTGGATCCGGCGTCGGGAATTGTTCGGGTTCGGGCTCCTAAACCCCGCTGGAACTTGGCTGCATCCCGGGGATCCGTGTCCCTTCCCTATGGAAGCTGTCCCCGCGTCCTTTTTGGGGCTCCAACCCAAACCGCCCTGGAATTCTGTCATCCCGCTGTCCCCAAAAACCCAGCCCGAGCCGGTTTTGCCATCAGCCAGCCGCAAATCCCGGCGACATCCCGAATTTCAGGGGCGCCTCCCTTTGCTCGGGGCTGAGCTGCTCCCGGATTTCTTGGGGGGGCAGAGCGTTGTTCCCGAATTTCGGGGGGCTGAGCTGCTCCTGGATTTCGGGGGCACAGAGCGTTGTTCCCGAATTTCGGGGGGCTGAGCTGCTCCTGGATTTCGGGGGCACAGAGCATTGTTCTGGAATTTTGGGGTGCAGAACGTTGTTCCTGAATTTCGGGGGGCTGAGCTGCTCCTGGATTTCGGGGGCACAGAGCATTGTTCCCGAATTTCGGGGGGCAGAGTGTTGTTCCCGAATTTCGGGAGGCTGAGCTGCTCCTGGATTTCGGGGGCACAGAGCGTTGTTCCCGAATTTCGGGGGGCAGAGTGTTGTTCCCGAATTTCGGGGGGCTGAGCTGCTCCTGGATTTTGGGGAGCAGAGCATTGTTCTGGAATTTTGGGGTGCAGAACGTTGTTCCCAGATTTTGGGGGGCTGAGCTGCTCCTGGATTTCGGGGGCACAGAGCATTGTTCCCGAATTTCGGGGGGCAGAGCGTTGTTCCCAGGTTTCGGGGGTTGAGCTGCTCCCGGATTTCAGGGCAGAGTGTTTTCCAGGATTTTGGGGTGCAGAGCATTGTTCCCGGATTTTGGGGGCAGAGCATTGTTCTCGGATTTCAGGGGGCTGAGCTGCTCCCGGATTTTGGGGGCAGAGTGTTGTTCCCGGATTTTGGGGGCAGAGCGCTGTTCCTCAGTTTGGGGGTCAGACCATTGTTCCCGGATTTTGGGGGCAGAGCATTGTTCCCAGATTTTGGGGGGCTGAGCTGCTCCCGGATTTTGGGGTCTGAGCGTTGTTCCCAAATTTGGGGGTCAGACCATTGTTCCCTGGTTTCAGGGGCAGAGCGTTGTTCTTGGATTTTGGGGGGCTGAGCTGCTCCCAGATTTTGGGGGCAGACCGTTGTTCCCGGATTTCGGGGGCTGAGCGTTGTTCCCAAATTTGGGGGTCAGACCGTTGTTCCCTGGTTTCAGGGGCAGAGCGTTGTTCTTGGATTTTGGGGGGCTCAGCTGCTCCCGGATTTTGGGGGCTGAGCGTTGTTCCCAAATTTTGGGGTGCAGTGCGTCCTTCCCTGATTTTGGGGGGCAGAGCTCTCGCCGTTCCCCAATTTCCGAGGGCAGATGGCTTTTTCCTGGCTGACGGCATCCTCGGCTGGAGCCACCGCCGTGCCCTCCCCATCCCGGCCGGAGCGGAATCCAAGGGATCCAGACCCCGGCGAGATCCAGGTGGACGCGTCCCCAATTCCCGCTCCTCATCCCCACATCTGCCACCTATCCCCAAAACCCCCCCTCACCCCTTTTTTTGGGGAATTTTCCCTGCTTCCATTGCCCCTCATCCGCACCCCGGAGGATCCCCAGGAATCCTCTGGAATCGCTTCCCACCCCACAAATCATCCGTGGGCTGCTCTTCCTTTATTTTGGTTTTCCGGCGCCGCTCCGCATCCCTCACCCGGCCAGGAAAAGTCCTTTTGTGGCCGGGATCATTCCCGAGGGGTTTTCCAGACCTCCGGGATCATCACCTCTGACATTCCAGCTTTTTTTTCCTTTTTTTTTCCCCCTCCCTTTGTCCCCGGCTCATCCTTTGTCCAAAAAAAAGAAAAATTCCGCCGGGGTTAAGTGGGTTAAGGAACCGTCGGGAGGGAAAAACGAGGCCACGCGGAGGAGGCAGCGCTGGACCGTGGAAAAGGGGCTGGGAAAGCTGGAAAAGGCCGATTTTCCGTGGATTCTGGGATCGGGGCTGGCAGGTGGAGCCCCTTCCCACGAAGGGGCCGTGGGAGGGATGGAAGCGTCGCATTCCCGGAGGTTTCCAGCCGCTTTATCCCGGTGGGATTTGCTTTGGCTTCTGTTTCCCACCCCACGCAGCCGGGAAATAATAATAATAAAAAAAAAAAATATAGGGAAAATCCAAGTGTTTGGAGCTCCGGGGGCTTTGCAGGGAGCCGTGCTTGGGGGTGTTCCTGAAAAACTCAGCTTGGAGAAAGCTGAAAAGTCGGGATTTTACCTGGAATTCTGTCCCCTCTCCGTTCCCCCCTCCAAGGTTTTCCAGGCCGGAATTTTCCCAGCTGAGACGGAGCCCCCCGGGTGGATCCTTTTCCAACCTGGAAAAGCTGAATTTTCCCTCTTTTTTTTTTTTTTTTAGGGAAAACCCAGCGCGGGTTTTTCCCAGGGGGGTGGGAGACACCTGCTCGTGGCCCCTTTTAATGGGGGGAGGAATTCGGTGGGAATTGTGTCCTGGGGGAAGGAGGGAAAAGGAGGAGCTGGGATGAAATCCTGCCTTGATTCGCCTGCGGATCCAAAATTCCACCCCGCGCTCCCGCCGTCCTTCCCCGCTAGCGCTTTTCCATGGAATCCCGCCCTTCGGCTCTTTTCTGGAAGTTTTCCCTCCCGTCTCCGTCAATCCCGCGTTCCCACGGAGCCTCTCCGGGTAAATCCAGGCCATTCGGAAAATCCCCCTGGCTGTGCTAATTGCCCTTTCCCAATTAGCCCAATTTCCCTCTTCCCACCAGCTGCCTTTCGGGAGCCGCCACTTCCAATCCAGAGCTCGGGAAAAAGCCGCTGCTCTGGCGAGGATCTTCCCTCTCCTCGTGCCTTTCCGGGATAATCGGCATCTTCGGGATGGGGAGACGTTCCCGGCTTTGTTTCCCTGTGGAAAAGCTCCCGTGGCTGCTCCCGGAGCGTTCCCGAAGTCCCCTGAGCTCGGTTTGGGGTTGTTCACCCTCCGCCCAAATTCCCTTGGGATCCCCCAAAATCGAATCCCGGGAATCTTGTGGGGTTTGGCCCGGGAATGTCGGTGCCCTTTGGTCTGGGATAAGGAATTCTGATCCAGGTGCTGGGAGCCCCGGCCCTGTTAAATATTCCCGGCTCCATCCATGGGCTCAGCCTTGGAATCCTGGGATGCTCCGGGTGGGGATTCCATGAGCAGGGACAGATCCCAGCATTCCAGGGTGCTCCAAGCCCTGTCCAGCCTGGCCTTGGACATTCCCAGGGTTCCAGGGGCATCCACGGCTTCTCTGGGAAAGCTCTGCCAGGGCTCAGCCCCTCACAGCCAGGAATTCCTTCCCAACATCCCATTCCAATTTCCCCTCTGGAACTGTGGAGCCGTTCCCTGTGTCCTGTCACTCCAGGCCCTTCCAAAGAGATTTTTTTCCATCTTTTCCATCGGCTCCTTCAGGTCCTGGAAGGCCAAAATTGGGTCAAACCAAAGCTTCTCTTTTCTCCAGGCTGGACATTCCCAACTCTCCTGGCCTTTCCTTGGATCATGCTGGAGCTTCCTCTGCTGCTCCAGCAGCTCCAGAGGGCAGAATTCCCCTTTTTCCTGCTCTGGGATCAGCCTTGGGCTCGGGAGGTTTCCATGTCCAGGTCCCAGAGCTGCTCCATGTGCTGATCCCAGCCCGGATCCATCCAGGGATTGTCCTGCTCCAGGTCCCAGATCTGCTCCATGTGCTGATCCCAGCCCGGATCCATCCAGGGATTGCCCTGCTCCAGGTCCCAGAGCTGCTCCATGTGCTGATCCCAGCCTGGATCCATCCAGGGATTGCCCTGCTCCAGGTCCCAGATCTGCTCCATGTGCTGATTCCAGCCCGGATCCATCCAGGGATTGCCCTGCTCCAGGTCCCAGATCTGCTCCGTGTGCTGATTCCAGCCCGGATCCATCCAGGGATTGCCCTGCTCCAGGTCCAGGTCCCAGATCTGCTCCGTGTGCTGATCCCAGCCCGGATCCATCCAGGGATTGCCCTGCTCCAGGTCCCAGATCTGCTCCGTGTGCTGATTCCAGCCCGGATCCATCCAGGGATTGCCCTGCTCCAGGTCCAGGTCCCAGATCTGCTCCGTGTGCTGATCCCAGCCTGGATCCATCCAGGGATTGCCCTGCTCCAGGTCCCAGATCTGCTCCGTGTGCTGATCCCAGCCTGGATCCATCCAGGGATTGCCCTGCTCCAGGTCCCAGATCTGCTCCGTGTGCTGATCCCAGCTGGGATCCACCCAGGGATTGCCCTGCTCCAGGTCCCAGATCTGCTCCGTGTGCTGATCCCAGCCTGGATCCATCCAGGGATTGCCCTGCTCCTTCTCCCAGATCTGCTCCATGTCCTGATTCCAGCCTGGATCCATCCAGGGATTGCCCTGCTCCTTCTCCCAGATCTGCTCCATGTGCTGATCCCAGCCCGGATCCATCCAGGGATTGCCCTGCTCCAGGTCCTTGTCCCAGAGCTGCTCCATGTGCTGATTCCAGCCTGGATCCATCCAGGGATTGCCCTGCTCCAGGTCCAGGTCCCAGAGCTGCTCCATGTGCTGATCCCAGCCCGGATCCATCCAGGGATTGCCCTGCTCCAGGTCCCAGATCTGCTCCATGTGCTGATCCCAGCCCGGATCCATCCAGGGATTGCCCTGCTCCAGGTCCCAGAGCTGCTCCGTGTGCTGATCCCAGCTGGGATCCATCCAGGGATTGCCCTGCTCCAGGTCCCAGAGCTGCTCCGTGTGCTGATCCCAGCTGGGATCCATCCAGGGATTGCCCTGCTCCGGGTCCCAGATCTGCTCCATGTGCTGATCCCAGCCTGGATCCATCCAGGGATTGCCCTGCTCCTTCTCCCAGATCTGCTCCATGTGCTGATCCCAGCCTGGATCCATCCAGGGATTGCCATGTTCCTGCTCCTTCTCCCAGAGCTGCTCCGTGTGCTGATCCCAGCCTGGATCCATCCAGGGATTGCCCTGCTCCAGGTCCCAGATCTGCTCCATGTGCTGATCCCAGCCCGGATCCATCCAGGGATTGCCCTGCTCCAGGTCCAGGTCCCAGAGCTGCTCCATGTGCTGATCCCAGCCTGGATCCATCCAAGGATTGCCCTGCTCCTTCTCCCAGATCTGCTCCATGTGCTGATCCCAGCCCGGATCCATCCAGGGATTGCCCTGCTCCAGGTCCTTGTCCCAGAGCTGCTCCATGTGCTGATCCCAGCCTGGATCCATCCAGGGATTGCCCTGCTCCAGGTCCCAGAGCTGCTCCGTGTGCTGATCCCAGCTGGGATCCATCCAGGGATTGCCCTGCTCCAGGTCCCAGAGCTGCTCCGTGTGCTGATCCCAGCCCGGATCCATCCAGGGATTGCCATGTTCCAGCTCCTTCTCCCAGAGCTGCTCCATGTGCTGATCCCAGCCTGGATCCATCCAGGGATTGCCCTGCTCCTTCTCCCAGAGCTGCTCCATGTGCTGATCCCAGCCCGGATCCATCCAGGGATTGCCCTGCTCCAGGTCCCAGAGCTGCTCCATGTCCTGATTCCAGCCCGGATCCATCCAGGGATTGCCCTGCTCCAGGTCCCAGAGCTGCTCCATGTGCTGATCCCAGCCTGGATCCATCCAGGGATTGCCCTGCTCCAGGTCCCAGAGCTGCTCCATGTCCTGATTCCAGCCCGGATCCATCCAGGGATTGCCCTGCTCCAGGTCCCAGAGCTCCTCCATGTCCTGATTCCAGCCCGGATCCATCCAGGGATTGCCCTGCTCCAGCTCCTTCTCCCAGAGCTGCTCCATGTCCTGATTCCAGCCCGGATCCATCCCCACTCCCGCTCTCATTAAACCTCAGGAGATTCCCAAGGGCCACTCCAGGACTTTTCCCGGTCTGGAAGCCTGGAGGTTTCTCAGATCCCTCCAGACATTTCCAGGCTTTCCCTGCACCTTGCATCCCGAATCCCTGCGTGCTCCTGGAGCATCCAGGTGATCCCAGCATCCGCCCCTTCCCATGGAGATGTTTCCCATGATGGTTTTTTCCCCACAAAAATGCTCTTTCCTGCCGGGAATTCCTTGGCTTGGGAGTGCTTGACCAGCTCTCACCCCGTGCTGTGGGATCTGCTGAGGAAAATCCCAGGATAAAAGCCGGGGTTCAGGGAATCTGGGTGTGGGAATTCAGCCTGGCACAGCCAAGGATCTTCCCGAGGCTCCGGCAGCGCTTGCAGTGGGAAAAGCTCCACAGGGAATGGAGATGGGAGCTCACCCTGGATTCCCGGGAATGGGCACAAATTCCCACCTGGAGCAGGTGTGAGGGGATGAAGCAGCATCACCCCCTCTCAACTCCCAGTGATGGGAGTTTTTTGGGATTTCCCCCCAAATTCCCTAGGCAAATCCTCACCTCCGGCCGCATCCGGCTCTGTGCTCGGACCCCGCAGAGAGGCGGGAGAAGGGAAGGAGCCCCCGGATCCCAAATTTTGGGATGCGGCTCCGGCCGTGCTAATTCCCGGCAGGAGGGATGCAGCTGACGGATGGGGCTGGAATCATTCCCGATCCAGCTGCTCTCCGTGCCCTTTTGTTTGCTCGCGGCGGAGCTGCCGGGCTCATTCCCAATCCTGGCTGGCGCTCCCATTCCGTTCCCTGCTTCCCAATTTTCCCCTCTATTTTATTTCTTTTTTTTTCCCTTTTCCCAAAATAACCCCGTCGTCAGTCGCGGGCTTGTTGTCGGTGCGTTCGTGATCCGGCGGGAACGCCAAGGGCGGGAGGATTCCAAAGGCAGGGATAACAACCCGCGGCTGTTGTTGCCTCTTTGGAATTGTTGATTGTATCAGATTAGGGAGCGGGGAGCTCTCCAAAGCCTCTGCATCACGGAAGGTGCCTGGTTCCCACTCCCGGCTTGGATTCGGCTCCGAGGAGGTTGGGGAAAGGCCAGGAATTCCCTCTGGAGGGAATGGAGGTGGGAATGTGGCTCCACCGAGCCCTTCCGGACCTCCAGGCCGCAGATTTTGGCTCCTCCGGTGTCGGGAGAGCTTCTCGGTCCGGAAAATCCCACCTGGAACAGGGGAGGCAGGGAAGTTGTTTGTCTCCTACCCAAACCTCTGGAATAATTTCCCATTCCTGTAATTCCTTGGTTGATATTCTCTGGGCAGAGGGGATTAAAAGCCGCTCTCCACCTCCCTGTGCTCGGGGATATCCTAGAGTCTCTTCTGATCTGGCTGGGACAGGGAAAGCAGGAGCAGGAATATCCCATCCCACCCCATCCCATCCCATCCCATGGTTCCCATCCCATGGTTCCCATCCCATCCCATCCCATCCCATCCCATCCCATCCCATCCCATCCCATCCCATCCCATCCCATCCCATCCCATGGTTCCCATCCCATCCCATCCCATCCCATCCCATCCCATCCCATGGATCCCATGGATCCCATCCCATGGTTCCCATCCCATCCCATCCCATCCCATCCCATCCCATCCCATCCCATCTCATCCCATCCCATGGTTCCCATCCCATGGTTCCCATCCCATGGATCCCACCCCATCCATCCTTTGGGATGCATCTCCTGCTTTTCCATCTCTTTGTTCCTTTCCCAAGGGTCTGCGGCCCCAGGGAAGGGCTGGATCCAGGGAGAGGCTCCATGGGGGGAGTCTGGGATCAGAGGGATGGGTGGGATGAAGGGTGATGAGGGATCTGCTTCCCATCCATGGAAATTCTTCTTTTTTGGGATGGATTCCATGGATAATCCTGGATTTATGGGTAGAACGTTGCTCTGGCTCGTGCCGGGCTGTTCCCAAGGCGGGATTTGCTCCTGGAGCTGGGAGCTGGAAAAGAGGGAAGTGACGGACAGGACACGTTTGTCCAGTGGTTGTCACCGTGGGATGTCCTGGCATGGATCTGGGAATCTCCAGCTCTTCCTGGAGAGGCTGGGACAGCAGGAGAGGGACACAAAGGATCCGGCTCAGCAAATTCCAGCAAAATCTGCCCAGTTTTGGGATAAGGGGGATGCGGATGAGCTCCCTGCGAGCGTCCCGTGGAGATCTTCCCCTTCCTCATCCCGAGTTCTCTGTGGCTGTGCCTTTCCTTTGGAAAAACCCCATGGATTGGATGGGAATTGCCCAGGAAGGGATTTTGATGGGATTGGAATTCCCAGTGCAGCTGTGCCCCTCTGGAGAGAGCATTCCAAGGCTTCAGCTCCAAGGCTTTGGAAGATTCCAGGCCTGGATTCCTGGACCCGGATCTGGGATCCTCCCACTGCTCCATGGAGAATCTTCCTCCTTTTTTAGGCCCAGCCACTCCCATTCCCTGTGGATGGAGCCGCACTAAACCTGGGAACTCGGGATCCACATGGGAACTCGGGATCCATGTGGGAACTTGGGAACCATGTGGGAACCTGGGAACCATGTGGGAACACGGGATCCATGTGGGAACAGGGGATCCATGTGGGAACACAGGATCTATGTGGGAACCCTGGATCCATGTAGGAACATGAGATTGACGTGGGAACTTAGGATCCATGTGGGAACCCAGGATCCACATGGGAACTCAGGATCCACGTGGGAACTCAGGATCCATGTGGGAACTCAGGATCCATGTGGGAACACAGGGTCCATGTGGGAACCTGGGATCCACGTGGGAACACTGGATCCATGTGGGAACAGGGGGTCCACGTGGGAACTCACGATCCATGTGGGAACCCAGGATCCACGTGGGAACTCAGAATCCACATGGGAACCCGGGATCCATGTGGGAACACTGGATCCATGTGGGAACACGGGGTCTATGTGGGAACCTGGGATCCACGTGGGAACACTGGATCCTCATGGGAACACTGGATCCGCATGGGATCATGGGGTCAATGTGGGAGCACGGGATCCACATGGGAACATGGGATCCACACGGGAACACGGGATCCACGTGCCCGGGCTCTGCCATCCCCCCCTCCTCAGCTCCGGGAGCATCCCGAGAACCGGGGGTGGAATTTGGCTGCATTCCTGGCTTTCCTCCTGAAAATAAACCCCGGGAAGTTGGGTTGAGGGAGCATCCCGTGACTCGGAGAGGAGTGGGAGGGTTGGGGGAGCTGGGAAAGGCCACGGATCCCAAAAATATTCCCAGGGAGCTGCCAGGGAGTGGGATTTTCCATGGGGGATGGAAACATTGGATCTGCTGGGGAACAGGATTTTCCATGGAGGAGGGATGGATGGATGGATGGATGGATGGATGATGGATGATGGATGGATGGATGGATGGATGGATGGATGGATGATGGATGGATGATGGATGGATGGATGGATGATGGATGATGGATGGATGATGGATGGATGATGGATGGATGATGGATGGATGGATGGATGATGGATGGATGGATGATGGATGGATGGATGGATGATGGATGGATGGATGGATGGATGATGGATGATGGATGGATGGATGGATGGATGGATGGATGGATGATGGATGGATGATGGATGATGGATGGATGGATGATGGATGGATGATGGATGATGGATGATGGATGATGGATAATGGATGATGGATGGATGATGGATGGATGGATGGATGATGGATGGATGGATGGATGGATGGATGGATGGATGGATGGATGGATAATACTGGATCCACTGAGGAATGGGATTTTCCATGGGGGATGGAAACATCGGATCTTTTGGGGAGTGGGATTTTCCATGGGGGAGGGATGGATGGATAATACTGGATCCACAGAGGAGTGAGATTTTCCATGGGGGATGGAAACACTGGATCTGCTGGGAAGCTGGATTTTCCATGGAGGAGGGCGGGATGGATGGATGGATGGATGGATGGATGGATGGATGGATGGATGGAGGGATGGAGGGATGATGGATGGATGGATACAGACTGGATCTGCTGCTGAGTGGGATTTTCCGTGAGGGATGAAAACATTGGATCTTTTGGGGAGTGGGATTTTCCACGGGGGATGCATGGATGGATAACACTGGATCCACTGTGTGGGATTTTCCATGCAGGATAACGGTCTGGATCCACTGGGGAGCGGGATTTTTCATGTGGGATGAAAAAATTGGATCTTTCGAGAAGCAGGATTTTCCATGGGGGAGGGATGGACAGATGGATGGATGGATGGACGGATAACATCCATCACTGAATCCGCTGGGGAATGGGATTTTCCATGCGGGATACGAGGCTGGATCTGCTGCTGGAAAAGCCCCAGGCAACAGGCAGATCCCATTCCAAGAAAAGATCCAAAGGATGCAATTCCCACCAGGAACAAGGCTCCCAGAGAGCCCTTCCTGCATGGAAAACCCTCCGGCTCCACTCGGAGTCATTCCCTTTGGAATCGGATAATGAGCTGTTTTCCACAAACGCCAGCTCCTGGTGACTCTTTTGAAGTTCTGTTTGCATCTCCCTGTGTTATTCCGGCTTTTTTTTCCGTAGGGAAGCGCTTTTTGAGGAGTGGAGATCGTTTGGATTCCTCCCGAATTTCCTCCGTAATAAGCGCAGGGTGTGGGAGGCAAGAGGAGCTCCCGGAAGCGGTTCCCGAATTCCTTGGAATTTGCGGGGTTGTTTTTATTTAGGGGAGGGGAAATCTGGGAGATTCCGTGGTGGGAGAGAGAGGATTCGGGCAATGGGATGGTCGGGATGCTCCCGCCGCTCTTGGTTTGCACGGATCATGATCCCGCCAGGAGAGAAGAAAATGGGAGGAAAAAAAAATCCCAGAGTTTTTGGGCTGAAAGGATTTGATTGGAATGATTTTAGCTCAGGAGGAAGGAGGAAAGAATGGGAATGGGAATGGGAATGGGAATGGGAATGGGGACAGAGAGCATTTCCAGCCTGGTGAAAGGGAATGGGAATGAAGGGCAATTCCAGCCTGGAAAATTGGCTGGGAATGGGAAAGGAGAGCATTCCCAGCCTGGAAAATGGGAATGGGAATGGGAATGGGAATGGGAATGGGAATGGGAACAGAGAGCATTTCCAGCCTGGTGAAAGGGAATGGGAATGAAGGGCAATTCCAGCCTGGAAAATTGGCTGGGAATGGGAAAGGAGAGCATTCCCAGCCTGGAAAATGGGAATGGGAATAGGAATGGGAATGGGAATGCAAATTCGAATGGGAATGGGAATGAAGGGCACTTCCAGCCTGGAAAACTGGCTGGGAATGGGAAAGGAGAGCACTCCTAGCCTGGAAAACAGGAATGGGAATGGGGATGGGAATGGGAATGGAGAGCTTTTCCAGCTGTTTAACCACCTGGGCGCTCCTCTCCGCCCCGGTGATCAGGAAAACCTCCCACATTCCCGGCGCCTCTTCCCGCCCTCCCGGGAGCACTGAATTAATGGAATATTGGATGATCCCACGCTTGGTTATGTTTTATTAACGCGGAGCCTCCCGGCACATCCAATGGATCTGAGGCTCCGCCGGGTGTTTTTCCCTCTTTTCCAAGGTCTGGCTGCCGCTGTTATTCCCAATCCCGCTCCTTGGGTTGGCCGGGGTCTTCAGGAAGAGGAGGGAAATTTGGGATGAAAAATGGGAATTTTGGTTTGTCTGGGGATGCTCTGTGTCCTGGCAGGCTTTGGGATGGGAGTTTCGCAGCAGGAATAGGGATGGATTTGGGAAAACTGACACGTGGAGCCATGGAAAAATCTCCTCCCGATTTTCTGGCTTTGCTCCATCTGTGTACGATCGAGGCAGGGGTGGGGGAATGCCTGGAATGTGGGATTTGAGGGAAAAGATCCCCAAAAATGCCAACATTCCACAAGAGGAGCTAAAGGGGGAATCAGGGCTGGGATTTGGCTCCGTCAGCCTTTGGGATCAGTGGGAAAAGCCGAACATGGATAATGGGATGTCTCTGGAAGTGTTGGGAGAGGGAAAGGTGTTAATGAGCAGGAATTTCCTTCGGAATGGAGATGGATCGGGATTAAGGGAACAGCCCATGGAGATGGATTTGGATTAAGGGAACAGCCCATGGAGATGGATCGGGATTGAGGGAAGAGCCCCACGGAGACGGATCGGGATTGAGGGAACAGCCCATGGAGATGGATCGGGATTAAGGGAACAGCCCCACGGAGATGGATCGGGATTGAGGGAACAGCCCATGGAGATGGATCGGGATTAAGGGAAGAGCCCCACGGAGATGGATCGGGATTGAGGGAACAGCCCATGGAGATGGAGTGGGATTAAGGGAACAGCCCATGGAGATGGATCGGGATTAAGGGAACAGCCCCACGTATCCTCCCCGTGGGAGCTGGGAAGAGTTGGGAATAAGTGCCTGGAATCGGGGCTGGAGGAGGGAGATATCCGTTAATCCCATTAGGGATGCAGAATTACCAGGAAGGCAGAGGGATTATCAATCACAGAGTGTGAATCCGGAGGAGAGGGAGCGGCAATCACAATCCTGCTTTGTCCAGGGAATGGGGCTGGAGAGAACGGGAAAGGCGGAGTTGGATGTGACGTGGACCAGGGAGATCCTGAGGGATGGGATCATGGCTGTCCCGAGGGATGAGGAACTTTGGGATGGGAAAGGCAGAGTTGGGTGAGATTGGATCTGGGAGATCCTGAGGGATGGGATCACGGCTGTCCCGAGGGATGAGGGAGAGTTTGGGATGCAGCTGCCCCTTGTCCCTGTGCCTGGAAGAAGAATCTCCAGGCCAGGGCTGAATCCCAGAGCTGGAAATCCCGGCAGGAATTCTGGCTGTTGCCATGGAGGGTCTGGAGGAGTCTGTCCCAAAAATCCAACCACCCTTCCTTCCTTCCTTCCTTCCTTCCTTCCTTCCTTCCTTCCTTCCTTCCTTCCTTCCTTCCTTCCTTCCTTCCTTCCTTCCTTCCTTCCTTCCGGAACATTTTCCAGTGGATCCAGAACTGTTTTGGGCTGATCCAGGTGCCCCAGACACTCCCCAGGTCCTTTTTTTTTCCTGGGAAAAAGCCGCACATCGCCCTCGGAATTCCAAAAAAACCCCAAGTGTATCCTGGAGCTCCTGGGATTCCTGGGTGGGCTGGGATTATTTTCCCTGCCCCTGGAGAAGGAGTTCAGAGGGAAAAATCCCAAAAAATCAATAACAATGATCCATCCCCGGTTCCTCCGCGCGGGAATCGATGGAAGGAGTGGAGCCGACGGCTGGGAGGGAGCGGGGGATCGATGGCTCCTCATTTGTCACCAGTCAAAAATCCGAGATAATTGGATTTCCTGCAAGCGGAGAAATAAATCTGGGAATTCATCATCCAGGTCAGGGTCACCCCTTCTCCAGGGCCACCTGGGCTTGGGAAAACTGGCTTGGAATTGGTGGGAAACCCAGCGGGGCTTCCAAACCCAACCCCTCAGAGTTTCCCGAATGGAATTAATGATTTTCCCTCTTTTTTTTTCCCCATCCCAAGCCGGTGGGTGTCCCACTAAAGCTGGGAAGAGAGGAGTTTTATGGAGGACTGGGGAGTTTGGGGTGGGAAAATTCCTTCCTGGGATTATTTTTGGGAGCAGGAGAACCTCTGATAACCCCCTGCTGTTATTCCAGGGTGGGATTTTTGGGGGATTTCCAATAACCCCTTGCTGTTACTCCAGGATTTGTTGGGATCTCCAATAATCCTTACAGTTATTCCAGGGTGGGATATTCTGGGATCTCCAATATCCCCTTGTGGTTATTCCAGGATAGGATTTTTTGGGATCTCCAATAATCCCTTACAGTTATTCCTGGATGGGATTTTCTGGGATCTCCCAAATCCCCTTGCTGTTATTCCAGGATGGGATTTTCTGGGATTTCCAATATCCCCTTGCTGTTATTCCAGGACGGGAATTTTGGGATCTCTAATAACACCTTGCTGTTAACTCCGGGATGGGATTTTCCTGGATCTCAGATAAGCTGGAAAAGGCCTTGCTTTCCCCTTCCCGAGTGGGGAAATTGAGGCATGGAAAGACCTGGAATCACGGAACGCTTTGTGTTGGGATGGACACTGAAGCCTTTAGCATTCCAGGGATTGGGAGCAGCTCCCGGCTGTGTCCCGCTCTGTTAATTATTCCCGCTGGGATTAACTCCAGCCGGGATTAACACCCTGAGCCGTGGCTTCCCGGAATTGGCTGCTGGTGCCATAATCCTCATCCCGACGGAGCTGGAACAGAGGGAAAATCCTCAGATCCCGAGCCACCAGCTGAGCCCTGCCAGGGGTTTAGGATATTTTTCCCTGATTTTCCGACCCCTCAGCTCCAGTTTTGACACTCCAAAAAGGAACACCGGGTGCGACAATTCCCTTTTTCACTCCGGAATTGCGTTTCTGGGATGGATTTTGTGCCGCGCCGCAGGCTGGGGATAAAATCCTTTGTCCCGGATGAGGTTTTCCATAATCCCGGTGCCCCAGGAGCAGGGTGCGGCTTCCCGGGAAACTCCAGGAGCATCCGGCTGGCAGGGAATCTCCTCCTTGGCAGGATGCAGAGCTGAGCCGCTGGAAAAGGAGGAAAGGGAATTTGTGGGCGCAGGGGGAAAAAAAAAATCCCATTTCTGATCTTTTTCAGCGCGGGATTCGGATATGGCCTCTCCTTCTCCTGCCGCACTTAATTCGGGATTAATTCCGCATCTGCATACGGAGATCACATCCCGTGTTTTCTGTGGAGCTGCTTGATTAAAAATCAGGGAAAAGCGGAGCGTGGAGGAAGTGTGGGGGGGAATTTTTAGCCCTGGGACACCTGGACATTCCGGCTTGGAGCGTTAATCCAGGTTAATCCAGGTGCTGAGAAGGCACAACGCTCTGTTGGAAGGATTTTAGGGAATGTTGAGCCCTTCCGGAAGTATTCCGTTGGATTTGGCGGTCAGTGGTGGCTCCTGCTTGGCAAAAATTGGGATTGTAGGAAAATTCCCCGTCCAGTGGGTTTGGGATTTCCTGGAGAAAGATGAAAATCCGTGGAAATGGATTGGAGAGCAGCCCATGGGGTGGGTGGGGCGAGCTGGAAAAAATGGGGGGAAAGACGGGAAAAACCTGGGATTTTTTTGCAGTTCCTGGGTTTCATTGGGATCTGCTGGGAAAAGAAGGAAGGAATTCCCTGCTAGGATCTATCAGCAGGAGGGAATTCCTGCCCTGCAGCCCAGACTGGGGGTGGAATCACTTCCAGGTGGAGAACTCTGAGGAAAACCCAGCTGGTGCGGAGGAAACCCACGGGAGAGAGGGAAATCCTGCAGGAACCGGGGTTCGTTTCCTGGGAAAAGGGAAAATTCGGGATGAGAGGTGGCACCTCCCGTTTGGTTTGGCCGAAAATCCGTCAGCTTCGCCCCTTGGAATGGGAATAAAATCGGGGATTCTGCCTTAATTAGCTTGGGGTGGGTTTGATTGGCAGCCAGTGCTTTGATTTGCATATTTTCGATTTGCATATATGCAAATGAGGGGCGCCACCTCCCTTTGTCAAACGAGGCGTCTCAGGCCCAACCCGACCCTGCGGAATTTTCATCTCCGGCAGCTGCTCCGACATCTGGGAAGAGGCCAGGAGGTGCTGGCGGAGCCATCACTCCAAATTGGGGGGCTCCAAATGGGGCCAGGTGTTTGGGGGGATGTGGCTCTGCCGGATTCACCTTCCCACCTTTCCCGGGATGAGGAATGGTTTCGGATTTGTAAAGCGCTCAAAATGATCTGAACAAAACGAGAAATCTGGGGAAATGCTTGGATAATGAGGAGAAGGGGTCAAAGGAACAGGAGGAATAGCAGCGGAATGATGACAAGGAAGATCTGTCTCTTCCTAAAATCCCAACCCAATGACCCACTGGGAGTTCTTCCCAAAATCCCAACCCAATGACCCACCAGGAACTCTTCCTGAAATTCCAAACCCAATGACCCATCCCAAGCTTTTCCCAAAATCCAAACCAATTGACTCATCCCAAGCTCTTCCCAAAATCCCAACCCAATGACCCACCAGGAACTCTTCCTGAAATTCCAAACCCAATGACCCATCCCAAGCTTTTCCCAAAATCCAAACCAATTGACTCATCCCAAGCTCTTCCCAAAATCCCAACCCAATGACCCAACTCAAGCTCTTCCTGAAATTCCAATGCCCCTTTGGATCTCTTCCCAAAATCCCAACCCAATGACCCACCAGGAGCTCTTCCTGAAATTCCAAACCCAACGACCCATCCCAAGCTTTTCCCAAAATCCAAACCAATTGACTCATCCCAAGCTTTTCCCAAAATCCCAACCCAATGACCCAACTCAAGCTCTTCCTGAAATTCCAATGCCCCTTTGAATCTCTTCCCAAAATCCCAACCCAATGACCCACCAGGAATTCTTCCTGAAATTCCAAACCCAATGACCCATCCCAAGCTTTTCCCAAAATCCCAACCAATTGACTCATCCCAAGCTCTTCCCAAAATCCCAACCCAATGACCCAGCTCAAGCTTTTCCTGAAATTCCAATGCCATAACCCCTTTGAATCTCTTCCCAAATTCCCAACCCAATGACCCACCAGGAATTCTTCCTGAAATTCCAAACCCAATGACCCATCCCAAGCTTTTCCCAAAATCCAAACCAATTGACTCATCCCAAGCTCTTCCCAAAATCCCAACCCAATGACCCAGCTCAAGCTCTTCCTGAAATTCCAATGCCATAACCCCTTTGAATCTCTTCCCAAATCCCAACCCAATGACCCACCAGGAGCTCTTCCTGAAATTCCAAACCCAATGACCCATCCCAAGCTTTTCCCAAAATCCAAACCAATTGACTCATCCCAAGCTCTTCCCAAAATCCCAACCCAATGACCCACCAGGAGCTCTTCCTGAAATTCCAGCCCAATGACCCATCCCAAACTCTTCCTGCAATTCCAAGCCCACACTCCCTTCCAAGCTCTTCCCAAAATCCAAAACCACCCACCCACCCACTTTGCGCTCTTCCCGAAATCCCAACAACCCATCCCGAGCCACCTCTCTGAGCAGCTGTGGGAGCTCCAACGTTTTATTTTACGGGAATATCAGTGGAATGAAGATGTGGCGATAAAATATTCCCCCCTTCCAGCGCAGCCGGGAGGCCGAGGGATTTTATGGAAACGATGGAAGCAGAAAGAGGAGGGGGGAAAAGTTATAAATAAAACTTCCCAGCGCTTTGGTAAATGCTCCTAAACATCCTTCCCATCCGGTGATAAATATTCCATGTGTAATTTACGGCCCTGCATTCCCAGGGCTGTGCGGGCAGGGGGATAAAAATCCAATAAATCACCGGGAATATCAATGCAGCCACCGCGATCCCGGTGATAAGCGACGTGGGCTGGGAAAATCCATCATTTTCCTGCGCCGGCTGCGCCTTGACGGGGTTGATTTAAGGAGTTTCGGGATTGGGAAGGGCTTCCCAAGCCTTGGAAGGGTCTTGGATCCTTCTCTGCGCGTTTTCATGGAGAGGGATTCTCTTCCGGGGCGGTTCGGGTTTTGGGGGTGTTGGAATTTTGTCCCAAACAGAAGATAATTCCCATCCATTAACTCCCATCCATTAATTCCCATCCATCCCAGGGAAATGCTTCCCAAAATCCGACTGATCCTGGTTTTCTGATGGGTGTTGCTTCCCTCCAATCCTGTTTTCCTGGTGTTCACCCCCCATATCCTCACTTTTCCAGCTTCCTTGCTTTCGTTCCATCTATCCCAAGGACATCCCAAATCCAACAGATCCTGATCTTCCGGTGGCTGTTGCTTCCCTCCAACCCCGTTTTTCCCTGCATTCGTCCTGAAATCCTCACTTTTCCCGCATCCCTGGTTTTGTAGCCACCGGATTTGGCTCTCGGGATGCGGCCCTTAGATCCACCATGGAATTACACCTCCGAGTATCCAGGATGTACCCAGATTTTTAGGATGAGGGACCCCCTGAACATCCAAGCCGTGATTCCAAGGCTGTTCCGGGAATTTGTAGCAGGGCCTCCAGACAAAGCTGCCACGTTTTTTTTTTTTCTCCAAACATCCGTCTCTTTCCTGGAACGCTGCATTCCCTGCGGATTTGCGCCGGAGATGTCGAACAAGCACGGAATCGACGCCGCGAGCCGGAGCCAAGCCGGGAACGGCTCCCTCATCCCGTGCTCCAGTGAGCCGGAACAGCTCCGAGGAGCTTGGAAAAAAGCCGGATGAAGACGTCCGAGGATTTATTCCAGCCCGTGCCCAAGCTGATTCCGACGGCTCAGTCCCACCCGGATTTGTTTGTCGGGAAGCGTGCGGCAAAGCTGGGAAACGCTGGATTTTTCCTGGGATTTATGGGGCGTGGAGAGAGCTGGGCTGGAGTCACTGTGGGAAGGAAACGGGGCAGGGAAAGGCGGAGATGGAAAGAGGACGGAGGTTGGAATTGGAGAGGTGGGACACGGCAGCAGTGGGGGGCTCCCAAATTCCCAAATTTCCCGTGGCTTTTCCACTCCCGAAGTTCCCAAATTCTCCCTTTCCATCCGAAATCCTTTGTTGTGCTGAGGTTGTGTCGATGGGGTTGAAAATCCCACGGAGCCGGAATGTTTGGAACGTTTCGGAGCCGGCAGGATCCGTTTGGAACTCATCCCTCATTTCTCCGCCGCCTCCGGAGATTCCGCTGGAATCTCGGAGCCAATCCCACCCCTCCAGAAGATAAAAGTGACTCTGGAGCTCGTCGTGAGGAGAAAATCATTCCAAAAATGGATTTTTCCCGAAGATCCATCAGCATGGATCCTTGGGAAGCCCTCAGGTGGTGTTGGAGATGGTTCCCAAGGACACAAGGACGCTGGGAATCACAGCACGGAGCAAATCGGGAATGAATCCTTTTTCTTTGGACTCGGGGATATTTTGGGATTTATTTTCTATGGGATATTTTTCTTCGGAGGGATCTGGGATTCAAGGGAAAAAGGGAAGGTGGACAGAAATTCCATCTTGACGGGATTTAGGTGTTGAAATCCTTGGAAGCTGGGTGCGGGGACTGGTTGTATCCATGTTTTATAAAACAGGGAATCTCGGAACGGGTCGGATCGGAGGGAACTTCAATCCCATCCCATTCCCTGCCATGGACAGGGACACCTCCCACTTCCCCAGCTCGCTCCAAGCCCAACCAGACCTTGGGCGCTTCCAGGGATGGAGCCGACCTGATCCAATAAAATTCCACCCTTCCATAATTCCAACACGCTTTGCCCCCGGAATGCGACCGGAAGCAGCTCCAGGCTGTTCCCGAGGTGGAGTGATTCCCTCACTTCATCTCCATTTCAAAGGCACCCAGAGGCCAAAGGGGCCTCGCTCAATCCATGGATCCATCCCAAGGATCCATCCGAACCATCGATTCCCATCACGGACAGCTAACGAGGCTCGGGATGCATCCACGGGATCCAGCGGGTTCCAAGCGCCGTTAATTGGAGAAAATCCGGACCCAAAGCACGGGATGGACGCCCCCCGCTCATTCCACGCTTTTTATCCCCATCCCTAAAAAATCTGGGAGCCGGTTTGTTCCAGCAGCTGCCCCTAAGGGATAATTCCAGATCCAGCTGCGGAATCGTTCCCTCCCACTCATGGAAATGAGGGAGGGAAGCGGCGCCTAATGAGATGTTTGTGAGGGGAAGAGGAATTTTAATTACTGGCTCTTAATTGCCTGCTCGGCCCGTTAACATCCCATTTTTCCCGGGATTAATGCCATTCGCTCCCTGCCAGCCGGGCTCCTCCTCGCCCGGGGGTGACGCCAGCTTTCCCGGGTTTATTTTAGGGAATGCGCCTGCTTTCCAAAAGCCAGGATGACTTTTGGGAAGGCGGCGGAGGGGCTGGGGAGGTTAAACCCCGCTGGCATTGAGCTGGTGGATTTTTGGGAATCAAAGCTGATTATCCAAGGGAAAACTCATCCCTAGGCTCCCCCCAATCCTTTTTTTCCCACTTCCCAAAGGTCCATTTTCCTTGGAAGAGCGGCGCCGACTCCGGCTGTCACATCCCATTCCCTGGCTGGTGTTAAACGCTTATTCCCGTTTAAATATAAAACAAAACCCTGCAGCAGCTTTTCCAGGAGGAAAAGCTCCTGGGTTCAGCAGAATTCCAGCGCTCCGGATGGGGCCAGCTGGGAATTCTTCACCCTTGGAGCCTTCCCGGGTTGACAAGAAGAGGCAGCGTCGTATTCCAACTGTGAATTGTCCTGGAATGTCATAAATAAGGCATGGCCGGAGCCGGGAATTTGCTGCGTTCCCAGGAACAACTGGAGCTGCAGAATTTTTCATGGATAAGATGTTGCAAAGTTGCCTTCGGTTCTTCCCTTCGCCCTTCCACGGACATCCTGCGCCCTTCCGGTCGCGAATTTGCAGGAACGCTCCCAGGTTTTTCCCCCTTAGATCCCACCTGAAGGGGCAAAACATCTCCTGCTCTCCCGAAATCCTGGGAATTGCGGGATATCCGCTGGTTAAGGGAGTGCTGGTGCTTGTTTTCCCGGTTTTCCCATCCCATCTCATCCCGGCTTGAAAAAGGGAGGTGGA
This sequence comes from Delichon dasypus, assembly GCA_037837765.1. Taxonomy (NCBI): domain Eukaryota; kingdom Metazoa; phylum Chordata; class Aves; order Passeriformes; family Hirundinidae; genus Delichon; species Delichon dasypus. Next base: position 198,282 of record JBBAXF010000068.1, on the reverse strand, counting down.
GGAATGGGAGGGAATTACGGATGAGCCCCATTAATCACGGGCTAATTAAAGCGATGAGGTGTTAATGTTGTCACGGGCTCCTGGAGGATGCTGGGGACATTCCAGAGGGGGATGGAGCCGCTGGATCCCAAGAATTCCCTCTCCCGGCTCCATCCCGAGCTCCCGCTCCGCTCAGATCCGCTGCTGCTGCTTCCAAGGACAATTCCTGAGAGGATGGGGACGGGTTGGACTTCGGGGACACGGAGAGGGGGAAAATCCATGCTCAGCTGGGGCTGCCCCATCCCGGGATTTGTCCAAGCTTGGAGCAGCCTGGGATAGTGGGCGGAGTCCCTGCCCATGGAACGGGATGAGCCTTAAGGTCCCTCCCAATCCAGTTCCAGAATTCCGTCGGTTCAAAGTCAGATTTTTGGGGAGCACTGGGAGATGGGGAATCAGGGAGTGGGAGCGAGCTTCGTAAATAAATCTTGGATGTCCATCCTGGGCTGGAAGGAATCTGGCACCCGGGAAAATTGTGGAAGGGACTCCCTGTGGTGCTGGGATTCCTTGGAAGGCTCCATCGCTCCAAGGCCTTTTCCTTGGGACATTCCCACCCGTTCATGTGGAAGGGACTCCCTGTGGTGCGGGATTCCTTGGAAGGCTCCATCGCTCCAAGGCCTTTTCCTTGGGACATTCCCACCCGTTCCATGTGGAAGGGACTCCCTGTGGTGCAGGGATTCCTTGGAAGGCTCCATCGCTCCAAGGCCTTTTCCTGGGACATTCCACCCATTCCATGTGGAAGGGACTCCCTGTGGTGCTGGGATTCCTTGGAAGGCTCCATCGCTCCAAGGCCTTTTCCTTGGGACATTCCACACCATTCCATGTGGAAGGGACTCCCTGTGGTGCTGGGATTCCTTGGAAGGCTCTCATCACTCCAAGGCCTTTTCCTTGGGACATTCCCACCCATTCCATGTGGAAGGGACTCCCTGTGGTGCTGGGATTCCTTGGAAGGCTCCATCGCTCCAAGGCCTTTTCCTTGGGACATTCCCACCCGTTCCATGTGGAAGGGACTCCCTGTGGTGCTGGGATTCCTTGGAAGGCTCCATCACTCCAAGGCCTTTCCTTGGGACATTCCCACACCGTTCCATTCCCTCCCTTCCTCCCCGGGAGCCTCTGAGGGATTCCAGCCGCTCGTGCTCCGTCCCTGGCCATTCCCAGGGAGTGTTTGCACGCACGAATCCCCATGGAAAGCTGGAAAAGGCTGGAATCGGGGGTTTTTTTATCCAGCATCCCATGCTTCCAGGGCTGGAGCAATTCCCGCCTCATCCCTGGGAGCTCCTCCGTAATTGGAAGCACGGCGCTGGTGCCGACGTTCTCCTTTGTGAACGCCTCGCTCCCGATTCCAAAGGATATTCCCTTTATCCCTCCCTTCCCCCTCTCCTC